>OVAP01001993.1:0-21174 GCA_900406295.1 Aurinia saxatilis | reverse complement strand
TTGCCTCTTAATCTGGATCGTGTACCAAATCAAGATGTTCTGTTTCAAGATTCTACATATTTTCAGAGTTTGGCAGGCAAACTTCAATATCTCATTTTGACAAGACCTGATCTGCAGTTTGCTGTCAACTATGTGTGTCAGAAATGCATGCTCCTTCAGTCTCAGACTTCAACCTTCTCAAGAGAGTATTGAGGTATGTAAAAGGAACTGAGGATTATGGCATTTTCTTTCATGAATACACAGATTCTGATCTGGTAGGTTACAGTGATAGTGAATGGGCAAATTGCAAAGAAACAAGGCGTTATGTGGGAGGATATTGTGTGTTTCTTGGCTTGAACATCGTCTCATGGTCTGCTACGAAACAGCCTACAATTTCCAAAAGTTCTACTGAAGCTAAGTACAAGTCTTTATCAGAAACTGCTGCAGAAATGACTTGGATAAGTTCTATGCTCAGAGAGTTCATGATTTCACAGACAACAACCCCAAAATTGTAATGTGATAACTTGTCTTCCATCTACCTATATGCAAATCCCGTGTTGCACAAACGATCAAAACACATTGATGTGGACTACCATTATGTTCGTGAGAAGGTTGCACTTGGTTCTCTGGTTGGTAAGCATGTTCCAACTTCATATCAGCTAGTTGACATCTTCACCAAGTCACTACCTCAAACTACTTACACTTTTCTTCTACGCAGTCTTGGTGTGGTTCCAAGACCCACGCAATCTTGGTGTGGTTCCAANTCAAACTACTTACACTTTTCTTCTACGCAGTCTTGGTGTGGTTCCAAGACCCACGCAATCTTGGTGTGGTTCCAAGCCCCACACAAAGCTTGAGGGAGGGTGTTAGCACAAATGAAGATTTTTGCTAAGTATGAAGAAGACTCTTGGTCAACCAGAGTCTTCGACTCACTCCGCTGCAGAAACGACGAAGCCCACTTTTCAATCGGTTTCCAATGACCCAGCAACGATGAAGCCCACGTCTTTATGTTTTCAACCCAAACGGTCACAGAGGTAAACAGAGGATACTTATCCTCAAGTCTATCAACCAAAGCAAGTTGCTCAAGATCAAAAGCAAAAGAGCAGCTTAGCAAATGACAGCCAAAACAAAAAGGGTACAAGCCTTATGATTGTTACAAAAAATAGGTTTAGTACACTCTCATCAACAACTGAAGATTAAAGAGAAGATTAGGGCATTTAACTTTAGACTTCAATATAAATACTCTTGTAATAGTCATTGTAACATTCAAGAGATTGAAATCAATAAAAGGTTCATTTTCTCTCAAATACAAAACTTTAAGTTTTACTTACAGTATGTGTCAAGAGACATATTTTAACACTTGACACACATTTCTTCATGCCAATCATGATAATGGTCGAGATCAATTATAAGAAAAAATTCTAACGAAGAACTATATCCTCTCTCCACCTATAAATATCCCTTTAGTCCATTAGTAAAGACATCAAAAAACACATAATATCCAAAAAAAGATTTATGGGCAAGGGATGAGAAACCTAATCTTCAAAACAAAAGATGAAGCATTTGTTTCCATTCACAAAATCATAAAGAAAGACTTCCACCACCGCCACAATGAATACAGGTTTTCCGCCAATCCTCTTTATGATTTTATTTTATAATTAGTTTAAAAGCTGGAAGATATCTGGAGTTCATGTAAATAATCTTGCATGCATGTTAATTACACTCTAGAGTAAACCTAGTTTCATTTTTTTTTTTTTTNTTTTTTTTTTTTTTGGGTGTGGAATCCATGTTTGATATGATGATATAGCATCTTTCATGATCTTCATCGGATCAATCTCTCCATCACGTTTTGAAAACAATTTAATCAGAGTCTTTGAAAACCTATAGTATTAATTAAGAAGCGTATGAAATATAGGGCATAATTTAAATATGAGTTAAGGTATTGAAATAGTCCATCTATAATATTTGTATACACGACTTGCTAATCTATTCCGAGAGTTTTTTAATTAGAAGTTTAAAATGGATAAAAGAAACTTCCAATCGTTGTTTGTTCTTCAAATGAACTTTAAACTTTGTATATTTTCGATAGATGCTCTTGAAGCTTGAAATGGTATGTGACCGTTTAGTGATTATCTTTTCTCAACATATCATGTGACTTGCTTTTTCTATCGCACGTGCAGAGTTGACTTGTACAAATGTCAATGTGTATATAGTTTCTGAATTGGTTTGATTGTTCCTTAAGTAACAAGCACGACTTCAGTTATTTAAGTCCAAATTGATGTTGAAAATTGGAAAACATAAGGTCTCTAATGTCTTTCATGAATATTTTCTGGGACGGCCAAACGTGTGTACATCTTCACCCATTTCATCCATGTATAGTCTTTTACCCAAGATTACGTTTTACCAATATTCTCTTCCGATTCGGAGATCAGAGCAGGTTTGAATCGGATACTGATCAGACTCATTTCCCTTGTCGGTATTCGAGCTAATCAATCATTTGGGTGGCGAACCGATGTGTTATTCGAAAACAATGCTTCTTATACATGTGTTTAACGATTTTCATATGGTATATGGTCATACAAAATCTAAGATGATCCACACATTTTAGAGTAAGACCTGGAATCTTGGATGCAAAAATTCTAATCACGATGAGACCTGAGTTCACCATCTGGTTATGGTCCTATGCTTCGCCTTGGGAATGAGTCCCATGGAACCTTATGTTTCTGTTCTTCTCATTCCACCTCCTGTTTTGCAAGATTGCATTTTGTACATATAGTTGCAATGTAACCATGATCATAGAGATGCATGGTATGCTAAACAAGGATTTAAAGGACTTGATCCATGGAATTTAGATAAGAAACAAAAAATTAGAGAACATAAAGAGAATAAACGATAAACATAATATCTAGACAAACATGTATATATATAGACGACTGATATCAAATTATCCGAGCTTTTACCACTCAACCACTATTCGGGATAAATGTAATCATCGACTAACCCACTCAATAATTCACCTTTTAAATTCACTTTAATCAAATAAAAACATTAACTCATTAAGAAAGGCGAAGGAAACGGTAATTAACAGAAACATATGGTGTCACGAATGATCCCGTTGGGAACAAATACAACATGAGATCCTTATTTAACAGAACAGAAAAGATTAAAGCAATTCAAAACACAATATTTGTTATTTCATGATCAAGGCTTTTTGAACTTGTTCTGCAGATCCATGACAACCCTGGGATCCAACTGGAATGCCCTTGCAAGAACATTAGGGTTTATCGAGGGTTTAGAACCAAACACAGTGTCGGCAATACCGACGACACCAGGGTTTTGGCTGCTCAAAGCAGCAAATGCAACCGCTGGAGTTCGTCCCACGTTGAACTGGAAATGAATGAGTCCCTCTGGAAACACAAATGCATCACCCTGGTGAAGTGTTTTGCTGAAAAGGCGATTTCCGTCGCCATTCGAGGTGACAAAGCCTACATAAAGAGTTCCTTGTTCGACAACCAAGATCTCGGTGGCACGTGGGTGGGTGTGAGGTGGGTTTTGTCCGTTCACTCCGTAATCTATACGTACAAGTGAGATTCCAAGAGTGTTTAACCCTGGAATCTGGTTAACATTAACCGCTGTCACGTTTGACCCGACTGCATTAGCTACGGGTCTTGCATTCTGAAGCCCTCCGAAATAGAAGTCGTCTTCTTTGACGTGCTTTGGATCTTTGCAGAATTTTCCATTCACAAATACTGATGAACATAATAACAAAAAAGAAAGAGTATAAGATATACGAGAAATAAATGTATGTTGAGTTTAAAAATGATGAGTAAGTCTTGATGTATATGCATACCTCCATCTGCTGGGGTATTGACACCGACGCAGAAGTCTTGTAGTGGGCTTGGGTCGGAAGCAATGGCTAGTGGAAATGTCAAAGCCAAGAGAGACAAAGTTGCAAGAAAGGAGAGACTCTTCATTGCCATTGATTAGCTGATGTGGTTTTTAGAAGAAGGAGAAGAGTTTGTAAGAAAGATATGAGATATTGAGCTGAATTTATAGATGAGCGTAAGTGTTGAAATAGTCCATGTAAATGTATAAACACCTCTCTAATACAGGATATTCAAAATGTAAATATGAATTATAGGTTTGAAATGGTACTTGATAATTCTTCATATCGTGTCCCCCATGTTTATGGTGGTAATATTTCAATAGCAAAAAGTATAATATCAAATTAGACGCTATATTTTTATTTCTAAAGAAAAGTGATCAAATTGAATTTTGTAATGGCAAGCGTTATCAAGTTAACATAAAAAAAATGTTTACTAATCATCTTTTCCCAACTTTGTCTTTATTCCATCCTTTTGATTGTGTTTTATTTGCAACATGCAGATGACTCAACCAAAAGTCAATGCTATATTGTTGATTTGGATTTATCCTTTTATTGTGACCAGGCACACGAGTGTACGACTTCTTATATGTAAGTATATACATGTTATGAAATGGATATAGTTCATTCACCACGTCTTCACCAAGTATCGATATATATNCCTTTTATTGTGACCAGGCACACGAGTGTACGACTTCTTATATGTAAGTATAGACATGTTATGAAATGGATATAGTTCATTCACCACGTCTTCACCAAGTATCGATATATATACATACACCAAAACAAAGAAGCAAATCATCTATTTATCTTATATCATCTATCTATCTATCTATATACATAATTAAAATTTCTCTCTTTTGGTGATAACACATCAACACACATATACTCCACATCATTTCAATATTTAACTTTAATAAATTAATTTAATTCAACATGTACTTCGCATAATAATTACAATTTTGATATCAATATATTCAATTACAAAAAGAATTTGAAAAGTCATCTATGATATCAACTTTAAATGTATATAAATCGCATAAATTTCAAAATTCTAAATTAATTATGTTATTAATATTAAGTAATGACTCTAAAATGATTTAATCAATATTTAAGCTACAACAAATAGTAATAGTAATATTAATAATAAATTAATAACTCGATTTTTTAAAAAAATTTAAAGCATTCATAGCATAATACCTTTATAATGTAACACAAATGAGTAACTATTGACTTAAACTTATACAAAAAAAAACTATTGACTTAACCAAGATTCATATTAATAAATATAGCAATTAAAATAAAATAAAAAACTAAACGAAATCATGATTGCAAACCAATAACGTGGGTAGATATCATCACAGAGATTTTTACTATATCAAATTTACGGTCATTACAAAAAGTTTTTCAAAATATAGTTACAATTACAAAGGTATTTGTGGGACATTGTTACCCAAAAAACAAAACAAAATATTATAAAACAACAATAACACACCCTACGCGCAAGTCAACCACTAGAGTAACTATTGACACAAATTTAAATTTCTATAATACGATAATAAAATAACATTAACATTGTTATACAAAACAAAAAATATTAACCATCAATATAAAAGAACTTGGACAACCATCTCACAATTTATGGTTATTAAAGAACACTAAGTTTAATTTGAAATAATATGCTACATTTGATTGTTTTATCTTATACAAATCATAAACTATTAAATTGATGAAGGTTCATGTCAATATTCCTCCAATTTGGCTCACTGGACCGATATGAGGACTACTTATGCTGTTGTTTAAAAAAAGTTCATATCAGTATATTTAAATACTAAGATAAAAAAAAATTTGAGTGAAAGAAACAAATATAATAATATCAGTCTATTTGATATGTATTAATTCATATATCAACATTATTAATTTCTTTAGTTAAATAAAATAAAGTGTGAAGAGAAAAAAATCTTCAAGACTCAGGGAAAAAATATAACACAAGTAAATGGAAAATTACTATAGAGATAATCAATCTCTTGAAATTTAAGACGATATGTTGAAAATGAAAAACAATAATCTTAAAATAAATACAATTAATCAAATGATTGGAAACTATTTCAAATTTTCATGATGGTAAAAAAATAAACAACTATTTTAATTTTTAATAATATATTAGACACCGGATTTATAGATAATTTATTATCGTATACACAAAAATAAACTATTAACTGAATCATGATTCATATAAATAAATATAAGAACTAAAATTATGAATAAACTAAAATCATGACGCAAACTAAAACAGATTCAAAATCTTAGTGAAATGACGTGTGGAAGATATAGTGATAGAGATTTCTACTATATCAAATTTACCATCGTAGAATATACTGACAAATAGTAAATCGTAGAGACTATGTATCATTAAAATATTCAAATAACATGAGCAAAATTGTTCCAAAAAATATACTACAATTACCTGAATATTTTTGAGACGTTATCTCGGGAACAAAATAAATGAAGAATAAAAAATTAACATATTCTGCGCATGCGCGGATCAACCACTAGTTAAAAAATAGAAGGTTTTGTGCAAAAAACACCATGACCTTGCAAGTTAATTTTTCAAAATCTGGCAATTTAAATTGTTTAGTATAGGCTGGGTATTAAAATCGCAACCTTGTCAAGAACTAAGGACACGCTTACCAATATGCCACGTTATCTTTCTTTGTTCAATATACATACACGTACTTATATCAGCTTAAAGACCTAGAATTTTTCGAACAAAAACAACACAACGCAAATGTATAAGTAACTAATATTAATTTAGAAAAATTAGGGTTTAGACTTAAACACTTTTTAGGATTATGGTTAAGGTTTGGGTTTGTTGGGGTTTAGGGTTTGGAATTTTAGTTTTAGGGTTTAGGGTATAATATTTAGGCTTTTAGGANAAGGTTTGGGTTTGTTGGGGTTTAGGGTTTGGAATTTTAGTTTTAGGGTTTAAGTTTAGGGTTTAGGGTATAATATTTAGGCTTTTAGGGTTTTAGGGTTTAGTATATTATGGATTAAGGTTAGGATTTAGGTTTAGTAGGGTTTAGTATTTTAGTGTTTAAGGTATAGGGTTTATGGTGAGTATAACCCTTAAAACCTAACCATATACCCTAAAATACTAAACCCTAATAATCATAAACCTAAACTATAAAATACTATACCCTAAAGTCCTAAAACCTAAACTATAAAATACTATACCCTAAAGCTCCAAACCCTAAACATTAATCATAACCCTAAACCCCAACCCTAAGCCTAAACCCTAAAACTAAAATCCCAAACCCTAACCATAATCTCAAAATGTGTTTAACTCTAAACCCTAATTTCCTTAAATTAATATGAGTTACTTATACATTTGTATTGTTTTGTTATTGTTTGAAAATCTGGTTTTTAAGCTAATATAAGTACGTGTATGTATATTGAACAGATAAGTTTTACGTGGCATATTTGTAAGTGTGTCCCTTTTGAATAGAGTTGTAGAAAAATCTAAAAGTTGGGAGATTTGTAAAGACTTTAATGATAAGAATTCTAAGAATGTCATGTTTACCCATAAAATTTTCATAATCATGTTTAATGAGTAAAATTATGAAGAATCTATGTCTTTATAACAATAGATTCTAATAGAATTACAGAATCCATAATAACAAAACTTTTTTAATAACAGTGGATTTCATTAAGAAATTAAGAATCCATCAATCAATAACAGAGGATTTGATTAAGAATTCAACAATCCATCTCCCATTAACAATGGAATCTCAAAATTTTAAAAGTATTTGAGAACTCTTATGCCAATAACCCCCAAGATAAATGAATATATTTTGAGAGTAAGATCTGAAATCTAGGATGTGAATTATTTACCATCTGGTTATGGTCCCATGTTTCACCTTGGGAATGAGTTCCATAGATCTAGTTCAAATGCAGCCATGATAGAGCTGCATGGTATTCGAAACAAGGGTTTAACAAAATTTACGAGGTAAGATCATCAAATTCAGTGATACTCCGAACCATATATTCATTGGGTAAGAAAACTATTGTAGCCTAATATTTCCTCCGTTTTAAATTAGTTGTCATTTTAGAGTTAATATTTTGTTTCAAATTATTTGTCTTTTCTGATTTTCAATGTCTGCTTTTAAATGCCTATTTTAACTTTAAATTTTAGGGAAAAGGCCAACAATCAACCTTTTTTTTNTTTAACTTTAAATTTTAGGGAAAAGGCCAACAATCAACCTTTTTAAAAAAAAAAAATCTTAATATTGTTTTCATAATATATTAGTTAATCTTCAGAGAAAATTGGTCCCCGTAGCAAAAGAAGATGCCTATATTGTTAACATAGCCAAATTTTAGACTCCTCACTGTTCATTTTTCAATAATACCAATTTGCCCCTAATTATAAAAATTATATGTTTCTTTCTTTCCTTTTTTTCACTCACCAACTTCATTCTTCATCTCCACATTTTTTTTATTGTATTCCAAAACACAAATCTCCACACAATATCTTGCAAGATTAAAAAAAAAAAGAAAATTGTTAAAGTAAAATTAATATTAATTTGCTTGGGTTTAAAAATTCAAATTTAGGGTTTAGATTTGGGTGATTGACATCAATTTGTTTGGGTTTAGAAATCCAAACACGAGGGTTTATTTTTTATTTTTTTAGAGAAAAATACAAAAGATTAGGGTATAAGGTTTAGGGTTTTAATCCTAAACCCTAAACTCTATACCCTCAATCATAGAATGAAGAAGAATCAAATGAAAAAAAAACAAAAGGAATGAATGAGAGAAGGTTAAAAAAGACGTTTGCATCACTTTTGGCTAGCAAAAAAAAGTGGTCATTTATGATTTGGCTATTTCACCAATCTGATTATCTGAGTATCACTTTTGCTACTGTAGCTAATTGACTCTAATCTTATCATGCTAAAAAATTGAACCAATTAATTATACGTTGCTAGTTTGTTATTTTATTTGTTTCAAAATAGTTGTCATTTTAGGTTTTGTAACATATATTAAGAAACGTATTAAAAACTCTATAATACCCTAAAAACAAAAAAATTGACTTTTGGCATTCTTAATAAGATTTAATAAGATTTGAGGTTAAAAAGGGTTTTTTTGTTTGGTCAGTTACGCATTATACTACGCTCAAATTCATGTGGTGACAGAGTGACGATACTAGCACAACCGCTAAGGTACAAGTCCTGGTCGAATAAAAGAGGTATTTAAAACCAATATTTACATTGAAAATCAAAAGCGAAAAGTAATTTAAAATAAAGAGTACTTACCTCTAGAATGACAAATCTTTTTGAAATGGAGGGAGAACATTCTTTGTCTACAATAGTAGAAAGGTTAATCCAAATAGAATTCCTTTATGTCATTTTGCTTCATCTGTTGTTGACATTCAGCATCAACTATGGTTTCAATGATGCTGATTCATTTATGAGATCTTGGAGGTTCTCTCGTTCATACTTGCTTTGCTTTTCATACCCATTGGACCCTCGGTATGGTGAGAGCGATTTTCTCTTGTTCTTCAATATGTTTGTGGTTGCATGGAAATATTTAGAGTACTAATCTCTGTTTTTAACTAGGCGGCTAGCTTGCTTTTTCTATTAACAAACCATTTTCGTAACGGTACACTTCACTCGGAAGAGCCTTTAAACGGGCAGCCTTCTCAGCCGAGATTTCATCTCTTTTGTAGCTTCTCACTTAATTTGTTTTTTGGTATATATCTGGTTCCTTTGCAACTTTTGCAAGAACAGGTCTATGTTTCACTTTTACTGAATAAAACATTAATTCATTAAGAAAGTTGCATGTAACGGCAACAAGAAAACATCGGTCACATTACAAAGAACGGATGATCCCCGCTGGAAACAAAACCAACAGATCCATGATGCTTATTTAGAAGAACGGAAATGATGAAAGCAATTCGAAACACAATATTTGTTACGTCATAATCAGAACTTGTTCTGTAAATCCATGACAACCCTGGGATCCAACTGGAATGCCCTTGCAAGAACATTGGGGTCTATCGGGGGGTTAGACCCAAACACGGTGCTCGCAATACCGACGACACCAGGGTTTTGNCAAGAAAACATCGGTCACATTACAAAGAACGGATGATCCCCGCTGGAAACAAAACCAACAGATCCATGATCCTTATTTAGAAGAACGGAAATGATGAAAGCAATTCGAAACACAATATTTGTTACGTCATAATCAGAACTTGTTCTGTAAATCCATGACAACCCTGGGATCCAACTGGAATGCCCTTGCAAGAACATTGGGGTCTATCGGGGGGTTAGACCCAAACACGGTGCTCGCAATACCGACGACACCAGGGTTTTGGCTGCTCAAAGCAGCAAATGCAACCGCTGGAGTTCGTCCCACGTTGAACTGGAAATGAATGAGTCCCTCTGGAAACACAAATACATCACCAATTTTAAGTGTTTTGGTGAAAAGGCGATTTTCATCGCCGTTTGAGGTGACAAAGCCTACATAAAGAGTTCCTTGTTCGACAACTAAGATCTCAGTGGCGCGTGGGTGGGTGTGAGGTGGGTTTTGTCCGTGCACTCCATAGTCTATACGTACAAGTGAGATTCCAAGAGTGTTTAACCCTGGAATCTGTTTAACATTAACTGTTGTCACGTTTGACCCGACTGCATTAGGTACGGGTCTTGCATTCTGAAGCCCTCCGAAATAGAAGTCATCCGCTGTGACGAGCTTTGGGTCTTTGCAGAATTTTCCATTCACAAACACTGATGAACATAATAATAACAAAAAAATTAAGATATTATGAAGATAAAAAAATGTATGTTGAACTTAATAATGATGAGGAAGTCTTGATGTATATACATACCACCATTTGCTGGGGTCTCGACACCGACGCAGAAGTCTTGTAATTGGCTTGGGTCAGAAGCAATGGCTAATGGAAATGTCAAAGCCAAGAAAGACAAAGTTGCAAGAAATGAGAGACTCTTCATTGCCATAAATTAGTTGAACTGGTTTTTAGAAGAAGGGTTTTTGTTTTGTTTTTTGGATATTGTTTTCGTGGAGAGGTAAGTAACATATGAGACATTGAGCTGAATTTATAGATGAGTTCAAATACTGAAATAGTCCATATAAATGTATTATATGAGTTATAAGTTTGAAACGGTTGATAATTCTCTACATCGTGCCTCCACAACACACCATGTATAAGGTGGTAATATATATTTCAATAGCAAGATATATAATATGAAATTAGAAACTATGTTTTGATTTACACTGAGAAATGATCAAATTGAAGTTTGAAATGGCAAGTGTTATCAAAATATTTGTTTACTAATTATCTTCCCCCAACTTGTCATTAAGCCCTCATTTTGTATTGTATTTTATTTCCACATATATGCAGCTAAATTGACTCAAACCAAATGTCAATGCCATATTGTTGGTTTGAGTTTATCCCTTCTATTGTGATCAGCACACGACTGTACGACTATATATTTTGATCAAGTCATATGTGTTAAGGTTTACTTGGTTCTAATGTGTATGATAATGGATTAGACTATATTGAGATCAATACTCTCAATATAAGCTCTCATGTAAAGGCTTTCATAATATTGTTTATAGTAGAATCAACTCACAATCGAGTCGCATAAAATTACATTAAACATCTAAAATCATGCGCAAACCAACCAACCAAGACAAAGAAGCGTAATAATAAAAAGTACAAACACACGAGAAACAACTGAGCAAAAGCTTCTCCTAGGCTCAACAAGCTTCTTCTTAGTCTCATCACCAGAAATAGTTTCTTCCTTGCTATTCATCTCAACAAGCTTCTTCTTAGACTCATCATCAGAAATAGTATCTTCTTTGATCTCCATCTCAACAAGCTCCTCCTTCTTAGACTCATACTCATCACCAGAACTAGTATCTTCCTCGGTGGTCACTGAATCAGTCTCTCCAGTCTCTGAATACACATCAAGCTTCTTAGACTCATACTCATCATCACCAGAAATAGTATCTTCCTTGATCCTCATCAGATCAATCTCTCCAGTCTCAGCAAGACTCTTAGAAGCCTCTTCAGAAATAGTAACTTCCTTGATAGTCTCCGGAACAATCTCTCCAGTCTCTGAATACACAGCAAGCTTCTTATACTCCTCACCAGAAATAGCTTCTTCCATGGTGGCCGCCGGATTATTAATCTCTCTAGCCTCTCCATCACATTCCAAGAACAGTTTGATCATATTCTTCGAAAACCCACTAACCAAAGCCACTCATTTCTCTCCTTCAGTCACCGGAGTAGACCTCGAGTTTCTCAAGTTCCAAAACACAATCTCTGGCACAGCTTCTCCGTACCCACTCTGCCTATACTTCCTCACAATTCTCTCATAACCCGTTTCCCAATTCTCCGAACACGAAGCTTGATCAAACTCCATATCACTAAACACAAAGATCCTTTTGATCATCTCCTCCGGTTTCAGTCTCCCTTTTACCGCAATCTTTAGAATCACATCAAACACTTTCTGAAAATCAGTGTTCATACTCCAGTCCATCTCCCTCACAAACTTCCACAATCTGTAGCTCTGGGTTTTCGCTAAACGTTATCAGCTTCCCTTTCCATGGCTCCTCGGATAACTCACACACGAGTAAACCCAAAGCAACAGAAACCTCCATTGGTTCACCAGTCACAGACCCCGAAACGTCAGAGATAGCGATACAATTAGTCAAAGAACCTTTTGTTTTCAGATCATCCACCATTCGTTTCCATTGTAGCTCAGCCACTTCTCCACCGTCTCCTCCGTCTAACTCACCGATGATCTCGTGAGGTAACAAAGCTCCAGCAGCTACCTTTGTTTTACCCTCTCTGGCATCTTCAACAAACTTCTGAAACCTCTCTTTGTCGTGGCTCAAGAAGATCTCCTTGTACGTTTTCATGGCCACTGATGGTACACGATTGTAAGGAATAGAATTGTAAGGAAGATAATTGTAACGCTCCGACCGCCCCTACCGGTGAGATCCTCATGTCTTCTCTCAGTTCATGGGTCCNTTTCATGGCCACTGATGGTACACGATTGTAAGGAATAGAATTGTAAGGAAGAGAATTGTAACGCTCCGACCGCCCCTACCGGTGAGATCCTCATGTCTTCTCTCAGTTCATGGGTCCCACCCCTGTCCGACGGTCGGTTTGTTAATTTCGGGAGGCTCGGAAGACTCGTTTACTATCCCTTCAATCACCACAAGATCTTTTCCCGTGTTTTGTCCTCACTCACACGTACCACAAATGACTTCTTTCAATTGCTCCAGCTCAAGCACGCTTAACTATGAAGTTTTCTCTGTACAAGTGACCGAAAAGATAAGTGCACTTTGGTAGCATAGGTAAACAAATCAATTCTCTTAAACCTCTTCACATGCACTATTATATATCAGAAATCGGGATGTTACAGTCCCATTCTCTCGCTCCCATGTAAACTTCAGGAAGCTGCAGAATTTTCCTTAAGAGGAACAAGGACTTGTTTACGTAACCTATAACGGACTCTATACCCGTAATGAGCTTCTTCAACACCTTCATATTCAGGGAAGAACTCACGTGGAAACAGTCTCTTGGCGATGCTTTCGCAGAGAAGTGTTGCTTTGTCGAATGAAGAATCAAGCGATGGACACCACTTAGCCGCAAGAGAGATCTTGTTTGTTTCACCCGAATTCAAGAACTCGAGATCTTTCTTCAACTGATCCGCGAATAGATCAAAGACTTTCTCAAAGAGGAAATGATAGTCTTGATCTTGTGAATATCTTGCGAGAGCTTCCTTCCCCATTATTATCTTCTCTTGCTTAGCTTTAGCTTTCTCTGCTTCGTTTCTCCTCTGCTTTCGCTATCCTTACCTCGCTCGTCTCCTTCTCCTTCGCGGCCGCCTTCTTCATTTTAAGGGATTTTCTAGATTCTCTTTGAATCTGACTCCACTTAAGTCTACATTCTCTTTGCTTCTGGTTCCATTCGGATTTCTGAATCTCACGGATCTCAGAACCTTGTAGAATACGGTAAAAAAGCTCCGGGAAGTCTTTGAAGTAACCAAACTTCGAGAGGGCATCTAGTTTACAAGCTAGGGTTTTGGGATGATTTGCGTGGAGCAAAAGAGCCGTCGTGTAAAACCCTTCCTTGTCGGATTTACCCGTGCCACAGACTCCACGAAGGTTACATATAGGCTTGAGAGTGGTTAAAGCGTCGTGGTCCCAAGCGGCTTGAAGTCTTCGCTGTAGAGACTACTTAGGAGTGTCTGGGACAATGTGGAAGAAGAAGTCGAGACAGGGGTTGCCCGTGGAGAGGTATGTGTCGGCTCCGTTTTCAGTTTGGCCCTTTTGAGGAGGAGAAGAGATTGTGATATTGGGTTTGGTTGATGAGTTGTTGAGAAATTTGAGACCATTGCGTCCATGAAAGGGTCTCTTGGAGTTGGACCAGAGGCTGTGATGGGATCTCGGAGCTCTGGTTGACCAAGCAATGGAGAAGTCATGATTATTGGAGGTGATGTGATGGAGAAGGTTGTGTGTCCTTTGGCCAAACCTAATTTGTTTGCCTTAGGGATCACGCTACTGTGATTACGTTTATGGTAAGTGTTGTAAATAAATAGTAAATTTCAATGTCTAGAATATGGAAATGTATTGTGGTGTGATTAAATATGTAAAGATTTCCGGATGTATTTCTGGCAAAAATATATCCAAATATAACTAGTTGTACCTGCGCGCGTTCTTTCCTAACTACTTATTTTTGTTATGTATATAATATTTTCGGATATATCTATTTAAAAACTTTTTATATTTTAAGAAATTATATGGATGAATTTGTTGGTGTAGCTGATTGGAACGGAAATTAGTTATACAGTGGAATCTCTATAAATTAATACTTTATAAATTAATAATCATCATAAACTAATAAATTCTTCCGGTTTTTAGTTGGGCCGATGTCAAAAATGACAAAATTCGATAAGATAATAAGATAATAATTTTTAAAAAATAGTCCCAATAATAGCATAGATTAATCATTTGAAATCTTATGCATATATATATATATATATATATATATATATATATATATATATTATGTCTCTAAGACAATCTACTAAAATATGACTCAAATGTTGTTTTCTTTCTTCTTGGAGTTTGAATCTCGTTGGAGCGAATCTCTAATTTTCTTTATTGCATAAAAATCTCATGGTGTTGTCTTAGCATCTGTGTCAAAAAAATACGAAGAGTTCTAGACGCAATAATTGCTTCCTTAAGCATAACTATTTCCAAAGGTATTGTTATCTCGTCTTCAACTTCATCATCATCATTTAGGGTTGGGACTGCAACTTCTTCTAAACTCTAAACTTTAGAGAAAGTATCATTTTCTCTCGGATAGTCGAGTAGATTATCGATATCCATTTTATTTCGATAACCGATATTATGAATTAAAACTTCAAGTTCATGAATGTCTTTTTCAGGAATTGACCCATCTTCTAAATTCTTTGATACGACATTCCCTAAACGAATTTTGCAGTGTTGGAAACAATTTTCTATTGTCTCTTTTAGTATATTAACTGTCCAAGCCGAGACTCAAAATGATAGCAAAAGCATGACGTTTAAATAAACATAAGTTATGAAATATGTAAATTGTAATACATTTTCTTATTTAAAGAAAAAAATTCTAAAGAAAATAATAAACGAAAAAAATATATCTATAATTTAATAATTATTAATATATCGATGAATTAATCATTATTAATTTATACGATTAATTAATATCTCTATAAATTAATAAATTTTTGAAGTCCCAACATCATTAATTTATAGAGGTTTTATTGTAGTATAATTGTATATTTGTATTCATGTAATTTGAATTCCACTGAGAAACAAAAGTTCCATACAGTATGCAAGGAAATTAACTATGTGGGCTTTTTCTTTTGGAGCCAGTTCTTGTATCATGTTTTACAACTTAGATAAATTTTGATTAAAACAAACCTTAGTATCAAGGAGAAATATATCTAGACTCATGAGACGAACAATTATATGCATTTAAAATTGTGTGCCTCCCACATTCGCATGAGATGAACGGTTATATGTTGCATAGTTGTTGTGCCTATTGTAAACTTGTCCACATCTACTCGAGTTCTGATTGGTTTTTGTTGCGGAGCGCGTTGCGGAGTCATTGTTAGTTTAGATGTATTACTAAAAGAGTTATCATTTTGATTTATAAGTGATTATAAATCATGTACCGTAAGTAAATAGTCTGAAAGGGAATCACTACAAAAAGAATTATTTTTAGCATCATTTATTTTAATAGTTAGCGTCATTTTAAAATGATGTTAGAATTAAAATATGATGTTAAATTAAATGACACTAGATTTATTTTACATCATTTTTATAAATGACACTATAGACTTCCAATAAGTGATACATGTTATCCATATTAATTTTTGTTTTAACATTTTTTTTTTAATGATGTTATAGCATCACTTAAGAAAAATGATACTATTATAATTGACATTAACAAAGAGTTTTTTAGTAGTGAATAATCGAAAGTCAGTGGTTGTGTTGATCTCATATAGTAATAATTATGTGGGTGATGGCAGTGTGTGGTTGTTGGTTTTAACTGGTGACCAATGAATGACGAGGAAAAGGAACGTAAATAATAAAAAAGAACAAAATTTAAGAAATAATAGGGAATTGTAAAAAAAGAAGTGGTTCCTCTTGTTTTTTTTTTTTAAAACATCTGAGCTTTATTGCTTAATCATAATATTCATTACAGACAATCCGTGATATACAAGATGGAATCAAAGAATATATATAAATCGGATCTGGTCCCAGCATTGGAAGACGTGCTAATTGATCAGCAATCATATAGTTTGATCTCGGAGTCCATGAATAAGTAGTCGAATTGAAAGCACGAGCTAGAGAACGTATATCGTGTATCCTATTCTGTAATGGAAAGTTGAGAAAGCCTTCATTGAGTATCCTTTGCACCATGATATTATCACCTTCAAACATAACATCAAGATATCCTTGACTCTGAACCAATAACATAGCTTGATACAAGGCTTGTAATTCAGCTTCGAGTACGGAAGTAACTGTGTGACCCCGAAATTGTCCCAAAGATAGAATTGCACATGTACTATCCCTCAAGATCCATGCCCCATTGTAGATTTGATCCCCCTGGTTTATAAATACAATCATAATTGCATTTTAGAGTACCAGGTTGTGGTCGCGTCCATGATGAATGGGTTGTATGGCCGGCAGGCATCGAATTAGGAAGAGGTGTTAGAACAAGAGAGGTCCACTCTATAGTATCTGAAATGGCAGCTTAAACATCCTTCAACCAGCAACTTGATTGGCGCTGGTAGACTAACAAATTACGGCTCTTCCATATGCGCCAAAGCAACCAAATGGGAAGTTGTTGTAGCCATTTATGGATGTCAGGAGTATTTGCACACTCAAGCACTCTTTGTAGTTTCAGTTCAAAAGGAACCAAGGAATCTTGAGGAAGGATGAAAGCAGCTGGTGATCCTCGCCATATAGCTTGTACATACAGACAAGTGAAGAAAATATGATCCAAAGTTTCATTGGCAGAGCAACATCGTTTACATTGGGAATCAGTAAGGGCGCCTCTATGTTGGAGGATAGTAGCAGCAGGTAAGGCATTGGAAAGAATCCTCAATAGAAAATGGCGCAACTTCAAGGCTATAGATAGCTTCCAGATTGCTTGTTTTAATGCCAACAAAATAGGTGGTGATTGTGGTCGATCATTGGTATAGTGATGATAAGCAAACATGTACCCAGATTTGACCGTATATAGACCCGAATCATTATAATGCCAGCCTATAAAATCTGGTTATGGGGTTGCAGGGAGTCTCAGAGATTGTACAATGCGTGAATCCTCAGCACTAAAAATAGTCTCATGGAGAGCAACATTCCATGATTGTGTAGCTGGATTGATTAATTCCCGCACGAAAGTGACATCGAGAGGAGCATCATGTTGCCGATGTGATGGTCGCGGAGGGTCAGTAGGAAGCCAATTATCCGTAGAGACTTGAGAAATATCACCATTACCAATCATTACTCTCAGCCCAGTTTTGATCATATCTCGACCAGCAAAAATTGATCTCCACATAAAGGAGGGTTTAGGACCTGTTCCAGAGTGTAGCAAATCTGTATATGCAAAATATCGACCCTTCAAAAGGCGACTTAAGAGACTATTCGGAGATTGCATTATCCTATATGCATGTTTCCCAATAGAGCGAGTTTAAACGTTTGGATGTCACGAAATCCTAATCCGCCATCCTTCTTAGAGTAGCCCATTCGTTTCCAGACAACATAGTGCATAGAGCGATTGCGTCCACCTTTACTCTATCAAAAGTGTGCCAAAACAGATTCAATTTCGTCACATATACCAACCGGCAGAAGACAGCAATTAATTAATATTGTAGACTGGAAGGGCCGTAGCGATAGTCTTAAGGAGAATTTCCTTTCCAGCTTCAGATAACATCTTTTATGACCAACCGGTTGTTCTTTCTTTAACTTTATTGACAAAAAATTGGATTAAGTCCTTCTTCTTCCTCCCAAACTGCTCAGGGAGGCCTAAGTATTTTCCAAATCCACCATCATTATGTATTTGTAAGATCCTACATAGTCTTGTTTTCCGATGCGGCTGAATCTTTGAACCAAAAGTAAGGGATGACTTGTTTAGATTGACATCTTGACCAGAGACCTCCTCATATACAGCTAAAATATTGCGTATAGTAGTGCAAGACTTACGATTGGAAATGCAGAAAAACAATGAGTCATCAGCAAACAGGAGATGACTAATTGTTGGTCCCGAGAGACTTATCTTCATCCCTTGCAGTTGGTTTCATCGTTGAGCTCGTGTGAACATAAAGCTTAAGACCTCCGCACAAAGTATAAACATATAAGGTGATAAAGGATCACCTTGGCGTAGTCCCCGCGATGGTAAGATGTGGCCATGAGGTGAACCATTAACAAGGGTTGAAAAAGAGACTGTTTGAACTCAAGACATTACCCATGATGTCCATTGTTGACTAAAACCATTTGTTGCATCATCTCACGCAAAAAAGACCATTCCAAGCGATCATATGTTTGGAGATATCCGTTTTGATACCCATATATGATTTAGACCACCGTTTACGGGATTTCAATGAATGGAGCATCTCATGAGCCATGATCACATTATCCATTATGTTTCGCCCAGGTATAAAAGCAGCTTGATTTTCAGAAACCAAACCTTAAAGATGTGGCTTTAAACGATTAACCAAGATTTTGGAGATGATTTTGTACTCAACATTGCATAGAGTGATATGCCTAAAATCAGATAACTTTGTAGGTGTATCTGTTTTAGGAATGAGACATAGATTGGTGTGGTTAAGGGAGCCTTGCATCTGACTTGTATAAAAAAACTCATGCACCTCGCGTATAACAGTGTGTTTAATCCGGGGCCAAAATTGCTGATAAAATGCTCCTGTAAAACCGTCAGGTCCTGGAGCTTTATCAGATCCAATATCGAAAACAGCTTTTTGAACTTCAGATTCAGTTACTGGCCGAGTAAGATCAATATTGATCTCTGTTGTGACCTTAGCTGGGAACTCTTCAAAAATATACGAGTAAGAAGTCATAGAATCACAGGACGTTGTAAACAGATTGGAGAAATATGTTGAAGCCGCCTCCCCAGTACCAATATATCCACGATAGATAGACCCTTGATCATCCTCAATCATTAATAAACGATTGTGAGCTCTGCGATTCTTTGTTGTGGCATAGAAAAATTTAGTGTTTCTGTCACCATGATTGAGCCAAGTGACGCGACTCTTTTGCTTCCAATAAAGTTCATCTTCAAGGTGAGCGTCATTTAAATCCTTTTTAAGTTGGCTAAGTGAAACCGCATCCAGACTTCCATGTGTGCAGGCCCAGTTTAATTGTTGTTGCAGGGAAGCTATTCGAATAAGAACATCACCATGTAGACATAATCTTACGACAGCTTTGGAGATGCTGACTAAGTGAACTATCATCATGATGAGAATTTGTCCAATATGCTCCCACCGTGTCTTCAAAACCATCTTTATGAAAAAGGCGTCTGTCATACTTAAATAAATCTCGTCATTCTGATTCATCATGAAATAGATTTGTAATGATTGGACGATGATCTGATGATTCAAAAGGTAGGAAAATGGTGAGAGCATTAGGGAATTGAGCTGTCCATCCGGAATTAGCCATACTGCGGTCAAGGCAACAACGCACATCATGTCGATATCTTTTCTCATACCACCTGAATTTGCTTCCAGTATGCTTCAAGTCATGTAAATCACATGTTGAGATCATCCATCAAAAGTCTGTGAAACTGGATTCATCCCTTCTCGGCACCTTGTTTTTCATCATTGCCTCTGATCTCGTTAAAGTCTCCCAACAATAACCAAGGTTCATGGCGTGTTGTGGAAATTCTCTATAATCTTTCCCATAACAGATTGTGGAACTGAGTATCAGAATGTCCATACACAAATGAATAAAATAAATTGATGCCACTATCTACAAGATGATCGGATTGAAATAAAACAGAAAGGGAAACTGATTTCTTATAGAAGATAGCAATTCCTCCACTCATACCCTATTGGCGAACTGTTACAGAGTGGTCATAAACTACTTCAGAGCAAAGGTTGCGAAGATGATCATCTAGCTTTTTGGTTTCCATGAGGCAAATAATGTCTGGGAGATACTTGCGATATATCTCCTTAAGGCGTCAAACTGTCGGGTTTCTTGGTGAGAGTGATTCTCGGAAGATCACGTCCACTGTACTTTCGGTGTCGATGAGGATTCTGACTACTTCTAAATCGTTGACGAGGAGTTCAATCATCAGAGGATCGTTATGAGGATGAACGATTCCCTTAGCGTCCCTGGTTTTGATCGGGTATATCGCGGTCGGTCGTCACTCTGGAGACGGAGTCGGCCTGCCGCTGGAAGGCTTTAATGGAAGATACCGTGTCGAAAAAGTATTGTGATCCGTCCATGATCATATTAATCCGAGGTCTAGGGCCTTGCTGTTGGTCACCTTCCTCTCCTCTATCACGTTTAGTTGCAACGTTCTGCTGCAGAGCTGGTCGGGCCTCATCTTTCTTTGGTCCTGGGAAGTCTTTTACGCTGAAGCCTCCCAATTTTCCCTCGACTAGACATTTAGCCAAGAGGGCCCCGAGGACCTTGCAATTATCAGTGTTGTGTCCTTTGTTCTAGTGGTGGTCGCAGAAGGCGTTTTCGTCGTAGGAATTCTGGAGGAGCCATTG
>OVAP01001992.1:0-21178 GCA_900406295.1 Aurinia saxatilis | reverse complement strand
ATCGAATTTGAACTCCTAAAGGCTAATACAAGATTCTCCCAATGGCAACGTCGCCATTTGAACAATGGTTTTTGTGTCTAACGTTCAAAACATTTCGCCAACCACAACTCACTTAAGTAGGCGTAGTATAGTTTGAGGGTCAATCCACTTCAGAGAACGATTAACGCGATAAAAACATCAAATTCCTATTAATCTAAAGCAATCAAAGTGTTTGTTTTTCAAATTCAAACTTAAAACATGCATTAACTAAGTAAACTAATAAGCAATGAAAAAGACTAACAATAAAGAGCAAGTAAGAGCACTAAAACAAGTTTAAACGGTTTAAGAAATCAAATTAAACAAGCATTGACCAATGAGTGATGACAATAACGATCAAGGGTAACTAGTAATTGACCTTGTGGGGGTTAATTTTGCAATTAATGAGCACAATCCTAGGCAAAGGACCACTAATATATAGATTAACCCAAATCCCTTTGAAAGTCATTAATTTGACTAATTTCCCAATTGTCAAATCAATTGAAATTCAAGCAAGAAAATTCAAGCCCAATCAACCACTAAGCACCTTAACTCATTTCCCAATGGCTAAGATGACAACGCAAAACATTTGTTCTTTCAATCATTTCATCAAACACCTTGTGGGTGTGAAAAATGACTAACATCTATTCATAGGTGATCAAAGAAGAAATAGCATTAAGCTTACAAGAAGTTTAAGGAAACCTTAATACTATCCCCACAACTCAAGATCCATCACTAATTACCTATAATCTACCATACTCAATGATCAATAGAGAAACTACTCCCACATAACCAGAAAAAAAAAGAGAAATTGAAAGATAAGGCATGATTAAAGATGAGATTAATAGTTTGTCAAACCAAAAATCCTAAGAACAAAAAATAAATTTTACAAAAGTTTAGAGTATTTGATGATGATAAGCTCTCTTTCTAAAAATGACTTACAATCTCTATTTATCCTTGGGAACAAAGAAGTAGAAATTTAGGGTTGGTTTAGGGAAATAAATCAATTTGGTTGAAGATTAAACCAAAAATCTTTGGTTCAATCGACTGGTTTGGTACTAAACCAGCTGCCTTGCTTACCAAAGCGAATACAAGGGAAGCAAAAATCTGTCTTCTCGTTTCCTTGCTTCTCAAGTCACAGAAGAAAATCAAACTTCTTCATGAACCTATGTTGGTTCTCATGAACCTATGTTGGTGCTCATAAACCTATGTTGGTTCTCATGAACCTATGTTGGTGCTCATGAACCTATGTTGATCCAAATTCCCCAAAACTTCTTCAAACTCTTATAAGGTCTTTATTGAACATTCCTAGACACTTTGAGAAGCTCCATTGATTTTTCTCCATTTTGGTACCTAATGCACATGATTTTGAATGCAAAGTGCATTTTTCCTAAAAAATGCAAATCTAAATGAAGTTTATAAGAAATAGGATGAATTATGCAAATACAAGGTGTTTATGCATCAAATGAATGATAAAAACATTAAAAAATCTTAGTTAATATGAACTCTAAGTGTAACACATCAATAAACATCAGAAGTCCAGGCCCAGATGAAGAAGATGTTTATTTTGGATTGAAGTGATTAATTAGGAAAATCGAGCCACGTGAGTTAGCTATCACATGGCTTGGAATCAAGTCAATAGCCCTCAAGAGTAAGAAGTTAAGCCCAAATCATTAAAGGTGTATCCAGAAGCCTGTATGAAATGAAGGCCCAAGCGACTGGAGGAGAGGCCCACCAATCGATCAAGGCCCATTAATTCAAGGAAGCTTCTAGAAAAGATTCAGATAAAGACCATTGCATTTTGGGATATATCAAGATATGTTGGAGATAATCACTGAAGATATTGAATCTTGAGAAGATGCGTTTTTTAAATCAGTCAATCGATCATTATAATGGCGACCGGTCGATCAGAGCCGGGTATACACAAATATTTGGATCTCAATCAAAATCTCTTCCTGATTTATCTCGGCCAACGGCTCGACTCTCTCCCCTATAAATACAGACGACTAAAGCCAGAGAGAAAAATCACCACTCACAAAGCTTCCAGGCAACATGGATAAATAGTTTTCAGTTTCTTTTCTTTGTTTCTTCACTTTTGTGTTGCTTTGATCATTGTTTCAAGGACGAAGTTTGTAATCTCTGCACTCCAGAGAAGCTATTTTGAACACTCTTTTATAATAAGCAATTTCCGTTGTCATCATATTTACTTTTACTATGTTTGAGTAGTCTTTTAGTTAGGAATAGGGTTTTGCTAGGAGGAATCATGGTTTGGTAGATAGGCTATAGAGTTGTGTAATGGTTAGTTTATAGCCTTACTTTCATATCAGATCTTAATATAATCATAGGATAAACCTGCTACTAATACACCACTTAGAGTAAGAGATCCAAAATTTGATAGTGAAATTTTTACTATTTATAGTTTAGTAGAATTTGATTTCTTGAACTTAATGCCTAAATTAATTGGTTGATCAGCCCATAGGTTCTATTTCGGAAAAGATATATGTTAGAGTTAACTCAGATACCAATTGAACTAGATTCGCTAAGCCTGGCCATAAAAATAGTCAGTTAATAGTGATTTCAACTATATAACTTAAACTAGGATATTTACACTAGCTACTACCGTGAATAATTCAAATCATGATTCTCTGATGCATTGCCTGACTTCCTAACACTTTTAATATTTGAATTCTCTCACGTTTTACTTTGTTTTAGCATTTTCAGGCATTGATTGATCGACCGCATTATCTGCAATCGAAAGGTGTTTCAGGCATTGATTGATCGGCTGTGAATAATTCAAACCGTGATCCTCTGATGCATTGCCTGACTTTCTAACGCTTTTAATATTTGAATTCTCTCACATTTTATTTTGTTTTAGCATTTTTAGGCCTTGATTGATCGACCGCATTATCTAGAATCGACCGAAAGGTTTTCCATCGATCGACTAGTTTCACAATGTAGATTGACCAAAAGCACAACACACTTCATTTTGTTTCTTAGCTCGAGTGAACTTTGACGTGCTACTGCATACACTCTAATCCCTGTGGATTCGGCCCTTAAGTACTACAGCGTGACCTGTGAGCTTGCACGACCTATTTTGGGCGAAACTAAATCTCAATCAGTCATTAATGATATTGTCACATGAGAGATCATGGAGAAATAGTTTTCAGCTTCAACACACCCACAAGGTGTTTGTTGAAATGCTAGAATGAATTAGAGGTTTAGCTTTCCTTGGTTTACCTTAGTTTCTTGTCTCATTAAAGTTGTCTCTTTTTTAGAGATCAATAGGGCATAGATTTTATGCTTCATGTCATTTTGTTGTTGGAATGCTTGAACCAAGACTTGTCTTGTGTTAGTCATTAAAGGTGTCCCTTTTTGAGACATCAATGGGGTATATATCAATAGCTTCCATACATACAAGATGTTTGATGATTTGCTTGACTAGAGAAGATGTCTTTGAATGCTTATTTTCTTAAATATGTTAGTTATAGATTGTTCATGCTAGTCTCTTGTGAGAGATCAATGGAGACTTGTTGCTTGTCATCTTATTCATGGTACCAAGTGGATTGGGGCATGATAAGATACTTGATTGAATTTGACGTGTGTTTAGCTAATGTACACCTTGTACCAAGAGATTGGGTAAGGTACTTAGTGGTATATTGGCCTCATTTTTATGCTTGATCATCATAGGATGATGGTTAAGATAATGACACCAAGAGATTGGGTCAAGCTACACATAGTAGTCTTTTGCCTAGGATGGTGCCTCATTTGTAAACGACTAACCTATCACAAGGTCTTTTCTATTCTTGCATGATCATTATTAACATTACCCGAAAGCCAATATCATTCTCTTATCGAGTTCATTTAAGTTTAGCTTCACTTTTATTGTTAGTCATTTTATTGTTTGAATTCTTGTTTGATACTTGTTTGAAACCTTCTTGATTGCTTTAGCATATCTGAATTTTAATGTGCTCAAAGTGTTAATCTTCTCCTCCGAGTGGATTGATACCCTACTAACTATACTACAATCTCTTCAGAGACTTGTAGTGTGGCTATAGGTCTTTGATATCTAGAGCGTAAAAAATTCTACATCACTAGACTTATTATTATTCTGATGGCTAAGCATGTTATTCAAGCTAAGATCATTATCGAGAATGATAAATTGGTCGATCAGTCTGTTCTCATACCTAGGATGTTTGTCACCCGTACGGATGCAGAGCTACCTTACCACATGCGTCGAAGGGAGTTTCTGGTGACTTTAGCTTTTTCAATGACAATTATTAAGAAGCAAGAACAATCTCCTGAACATGTGGGTTCGTTTCTACCTATGCATGTCTTCTCTCACGAACAAATTTATGTTGCATTTTCAAGAGTCAAGTCGACATGCGAAATCTAAATTCTAATAACAGATAAGGAATATAAGCTGTAGAAAAAAACTACTAGTGTCATATACAAGAAAGTGTTTGATAATCTTTTGTAGTTTATCGTTTCAGTACAATAATAACTTAGTTGCTTACATATATACTACGACTATGTAGTTTTGTCAAACATAAATCTATGTACCATTATATTTTAATTGCATACAATTATTAACTGTAATTAATCATTTTGCATTGAATATCACATACAAGTTTAAATCACAGCCCGCACAAGGTGCATGCCAATAATCTAGTACATAATAACGAACTAAAAAGATTTCGATTTGCTTTTATCATTTATTATTTTATTCGAAATCTTTTTAGTTTGTTATTATGTACTAGATTATTGGCATGCACCTTGTGCGGGCTGTGATTTAAAAATACTCTAAGCTTTTTGGGTACGAAAGACCTTGTATTGAAACTACTTCTCAGTCATCAATAAAACCATCATCTTTAGAGTTTCGTGTTCGAGATTTAACTAGAAAAGTTATGATCCTTAAAAGCTATAAACAATTTTTTTGGTTGTGTGAATTCCGGCTCACACAATTTGGCGTCGACTATGGGGACATCTTAAGTTCTCGATTCAGAAGAATCACTAAATACATCAACTACAAACATGATCGAACAAACCAGAGCAGACGATCATCAGAACCCGACGGAAATCCAATAGGTTGAACTGCAATCCATCTTGTCGACGGAGGACACAACAACACGCATGAAGTCGTGAGGTTGGAGACTGTGAGCAACATGTTAACCACCCTCATCAAGAAATCCAACAATCAGAATAACTTAAACACAATGATCTCCTAAAAACTCGAAGAAATATCCGCTCAAAGCCAACTTTGCAAAGCCACGAGGAGAATCCTGGTCATACCCTCGTGTTTCGAATACACGACCCCGAATGATACGCATGTCGCACGATCTCAGTGACGCAAAGGACCTTTGTGCTTCATAACATCGATCAACTGAGTCCTCCATGACTTGATCGAGAAGAGAGACGAGGGGAGGACGACGCGATCCCTCATGGGAATAATAATCGCAATCGAGAAGCAACCCCAACTGGGGAAGAGTGCGACGTAGAATGAACCACAGAGCAACCCTAACACAAGGTCAGCCATCACGACGAGCGAAACGACAAACGCGGGGAGAATTTCAATACATCGAATTCATGGACTTATATGTTTTCCTCGCCTATAAGGCAGAGATGGATCGACTAAAAGATTTGCTCCGCATTACATATGCCAACATACAAGTTGTGCGATCACAGATTAACAAAGCAACAAGCCAAGATCCAGCGTTCGATCTTGTGTTGGAAGAGGTATAAAACACTCTTTTACACCACGAATTTGGGGCAAGGATTCTCCGACCCGGGAAAGATTAGAATACCGTTGTACAGTGGCACGACATACCCCCCCTCCCCCCCCCAAATAACACATAGAATCGAGGACGTTAGGTTTTATGTACACTTTGCCGAACACCTCAAAGGGTTAACCTTACAATTGTTCTCCCGACTCAAACGGATCCCTATGCACTTATTTTACAAACACTCCCATGACTTCTTGAATAACTACTCAATCTTTATGAAATAAAAGACAATCGGATTTATGGACCATATCCCAAGGACCCACATAGATGATGCAGATGTTCATTACGAGGTTCAAAGACATAATCTCTCAAATTGAAATAATAAGCGAAGAAGCGGCGCTAAGGGCTTTACGACAAGCGCTCTGGTAAGAGTCCGGTTTTCGGAAATAACTTAATTTCAACCCCCCCCCAATCGTCAATCCACATCGCATTACATTACACCCACGACTTCATTATAAACAAATAAAAGATGAAAATTCTCTAAGAGAAACACAGATGACTTGCAGATTAGACGGGTTTGTGTTTACTATCAAAGACCGATAGCTAACCACAACTATCTAAATGAGGCTGTAGTATAGTATCGATCGAATTCCACTGAGGGGAGTGGTTAACAGTTTGAGCACGATAAAATCTAATTATGCTAAAGCAAGTCAAAGAGGTTTTGTAATAGTAACAAGCAAGAAACAAATCAATAATAAAAGACTAACAATAAAAAAAACAAGTAAAAGATGAAGCAAGATTCAATAGACATAAGCATTGAGTAGTGGGTGATGGTAATAATGATCATGAGTGATTAGTATAAACTTTGTGGAGGTTAGTCGTTTACAAATGATGAACAAACCTAGGCAAATGACAACTATTCTATAGATTAACCCAATCCATTGGTGTTAGTCCCTTTGGAGATCATCAAATTTGACTATTTCCCAATATGACAAATTCAATGAAATCCAAGCATGCAAAGCAAGTCCAATCAACCACTAAATACCTTAACTCCTTTCCCAAGGGCTAAGGTTCTTAGCAAAACATAAACCTACAAGGATTTAGTCTCAAATGATCCCTCAAAAGAGACTAGCATTAACAAGCATTAACTAAATGTTTAAGGAAACAAAGCATTCAAAGCATCTTGTTCATTCAAGAAAATCATCAAACACCTTGTGTGAGTAAGCTTATGGCCTATTTTCCAATAATCCCGCTAAGAAAAATAGCATTAACAACACAAGAGTGATCTTGTTCATTCACGCATTCCATCAAACAGTTGGTGTGATGAAGCCTAAGATCTATTTCTCAATGATCCCTCAAAGGAAAATAGCATCAGCAATACAAGATGCAAAGGTAAAACAAAGAAAGCAAAACATCATGTTCATTCAAGCATTTCATCAAATACTTGGTGTGTGATGAAGCCTAAGGTTTATTTCCCAATGATACCTCAATGGAAAATAGCATTAGCAACACAAGATGCTTAGCAATTAATGAAAACTAACTCTAATCCACAAGATTAGCACTAATCACCCATTGATCTACAAAATCTAAAAGCCAATAGTGAAGACTACTCACTCATAACCATAAGATCCAAAGAGATTAAGAAAATAGAAATCATAATCAATGATAAGAAGATAAGATTAAAGGTTTTCCCAAACTCAATAATCAAAATCTTTCAATATTAAGATCTAGATACAAAATGGATTACAAAGGAGAGAGTTTCTTGTGTTTTCTCTAAAGAGATAAGGCTTATCTTTATATAAATGACAGCTACAAAGTATTTAAAGGATAAGATAGAAAGGGTCAAAAGAGATTAGGATACGGTCAACAAAACTTGGGAAGGGATAAGTGTGTACGCGAGGTCGAGTGTCCAGATCGGGTGACACCCGATCTCGTGACACAGGGAATTGGTCATTTAGGTGAAGCTGAGATCGGGTGCATGAGATAGGGTGAGACCCTATCTCATGGCACAGGGAAAACTCTTGGTTCACCTTCACTTGAATCTTCACTCTTTTGCTTCCTTCCTTTCTCACTTGCTCATCCATTTGCTCCTTAAATCTCATCCAAGCCTCCTTCATGTCCTTATAGCTCCAAAAGCACCTAAATCATGCAAATATGCAATGCAAATGCGAAAATGCAAGATAAAGTCTTAAATGCAAGCTAAAACGTAAAAAGTGGATGAATATGCAACAAACTAACACAAATGCATAACAAATGAGAATAAAAGACATGAAAACAGGGGGTGAAAACATGCATAAACCCCCATATATCAATTCCCATAAACTTAACATTTGCTTGTCCGCAAGCAAACAATCAAAAATCAAATCAAACTAAGAGTTTGAAAATCGGGACTTAAAGCAATTGTGATGTAATCATTAAACATTCTAGACCAATTCAAATAACGCTAGCTTTTCACAAGGGAAACCTCTACTCATTCATGCTCAAGAAAATATAGTACAATCTTCTTAAAACAACACGCTCCAACAAGATTCGTATCGACTTTCCCTTTGACATTCATTAAGAGTTTCAAGTGCGGTGTCAAGAATGGACAAATGATCAACTCGTTTGGTTTGCTAATGGAAAACGTCCATTGCAATTTATAGTAGAGGTTCATGCTTAGTGACTTACCTCAAGATAAACATAACTCAAAATCTAATAGCAATCTAGAAAAGATGTGTTGATGTTACAAGGTTTTCTTCCATTCTACCCTTTCCCAACTCTTAACATCACACACTTCTCTCAAACCTCTCAATCTCTTTTTTATTCTTTCCTTTTTCAATACACTCAATCATCTAGAGACCTCTTTTTCATAATGATCTAGCATTTTTCTTCTACACTACTTAACTTCTCTATTTTTAGCTTTGGTTTTTCGCTTTATTTAGCTTTCAAGGGGTTTACACTTTTGTATTTAGACTTTTTGGTGGGTATATGCTTTTTATTTGGTACTCTCTCTAAGGATTTTTTGTAAACACTTTGGATTACACAACTCTTAGCCCTTTTGGCTTAAATCCTCACCTTTTCACACTCTTTTTCTCTCACCCCCACCCCCAAACATACTCCAAACCCTCACAATTTCTTTAAACAACCATTCTCACAATCCACAATCTCACAAGTGACTCTCAAATTCTTAACCCTCCTAGATTATCCAACCCGACGAGTTCTAATGGAAGAAAGGATCCTGCCACTTCAATTTTCAAGAGATTTTAAACATGATTATGCAAATGTGAAAAGGCCTACCACACTAGAGTAATTTTGGTTTGAAAGGAGGTTAAGTTTTTTGAAAGGTGGCTAATCAAGTCTTTAAAGAGTGGTAAAAATGATAAGATGACTTGATTATTTGAGGTAATTCACAAGTTATTCAAAAAGCGATAAATGATAAAACTAGCCAAGATTAAGTTCAAATAGCTAGGGAAAGCTTCATGTCACACTCCCATCCGCAAATAAAAGATGTGATCAAGATGCCAAAGTCAAGTTTTTCGCGAATTCCGTAGCGAACAACTAGCACCACTAAACAATTGATCAAGCAATTTCAAGGATTTAGCATTTCTAAGCAATCTCATCATTGTCACATATGCTAATGCACCGTAAAATAAACATACAAAAGTTAAGATGAAACTATATGTTAAAGAAAAAATCATTATGTGTTGTTCGAAATTTTTTAAAATTTTTATGAATTTTAATAAAAGATGAAGTATTCGAATGCATAACAAAGTAAATGCGGGGTTCGGATTCCACCCCCGAAGATTGATAGCATAAAACGGTTAAGTGTTTTCCGTTAAACACAAGGATCATCTATGACTTGGTATCAATCCAAATACTTAAGCATCAAAGGGATAGATTGTTCATAGCCATCGAGCAATCGTAACCAACATCCTCTACAATAACTATCGAAAGACTTAGATAACATGGTCATACAAACATGAAATTGGACAAACAAGGCTTCGATTTCACCAAAACTGTTTTCGGAGACCCGAAAATGTTCTACGGGTCGCCTCTCGTCATGAGAGGCTTAATCCATGACCCGTGAAACTCTCACGGGCCTCACTTCGTCATGCCAACACGAACCGCCGACCCGTGAAGCTTTTATGGGTCGCACTTCGTCATGCTTGGCATGATCCGCGACCTGTGAAGCTTTCATCGGTCGCCTATCACGAACGGAAAACCTTCTGTGGATTAAATTTCTTCCAATACTTGATCTTTGATCATATGAACATGAAATTGAACCAATGAGTCAATTCTCAATGAAACTTTATCTTTCAAACATACGAAAACGAAATTGGACAACCAAGACTTCAATTTCATACGAAATAACATTTCGGAAGCAATCTGTGACCCGTGAAAACCACGGGTCGGAATTTATCATGGTCAAGCCAACGTGCGACCCGTGGACACTTACGGGTCGCACTTCATCTTGTCCGACATGTTCCACGACCCGTGGGACACTCACGGGTGCACATTTCCTTTCGGAACATGTTATGTGACCGTAGAACAAGGTTGTACTTCATCTTGCCCGACATGTTCCGCTACCTATGGAACACTCACGGGTCCCACATTATCTTTCAAAACATATTAGCCGATCCGTGGTGCACTTCGTGATGTCATGACATAAACCGCGACCCGTGGAACATCAAGGGTCGCATTTCGCCTTGCCCAACTACAATCCGTGAACCGTGAACGTATACGGGTCGCCTAATGTCATCTCAACATCATTCCACGATGACGACAAGTTAAAACAACTTTGTTCTCACAAGAACATGTTGCATACCATCCCATTCTGTGGATCCTGGAAAAGAAAACATCTAAGTTCCATGGAGAACTAAGGATCCACGACGAACATTTTATCATACAATCAACAAAGATCTTGATGGTTACAATTGGTAAGCTTTTTCCCAGTTGTTTTCCTTGCTACGGTTTTTAACGAGGTAACTATCTAAACACATATGACTCACGAGACTACTGAACAATCGTGTGAGTCTAACAACATTCTTGACAAGCTGCCGACCTCCACATTTCAGACCAAGAAAAGCCTTTCATAAGCCGATATACTAGAAGACTCGAGCATAATCTTACGGAAAAGGAAGATTTCCTTTGTTTCTTGACGAAAAGGAAATCTTCCAGGGGCATCTCGGAAGAATGAAACTTATCATGAAGAATATTGGAGAGATGGAAGATGTATCGAAGCATATCGGAGAAATGGAAATTGTCCGAGATTTTATCGACAAGGAAACGGAAGGCAGCCCGTAGCGAGAAGGAAAAGCCCAAGGACTTAGGACGGTTTAGCTGAGAGTATATAGTTTGCTAGTCATAACTCATAATGTATCTTATAATCTCTTAACCTCTCGAACCCTAGAGAGCTCTAGCAATAAAATATCGTTTTCATTCATAGTTTTCTGTCTTCCGTTCATAGTTACTGTTCTTATTTTATTTACTTTCGCGTTCAATAGTGGTTCATACATAAAGCAGTCGGCAATCTTTTAAAAGTTTTGTTATAAAAGTTTTGTGGTTGTGTGAATTTCGGTACACAAAATTTGGCGCCGGCTGTGGGGACTGCATCGAATGTTCGACACGAAGAACCATTTGTGACCCATGACGAACATAGCGGAAGAAGAACAGACTACCCAGCAATTCAACAAGTGGTGCCAATCCGTGACCCATCCCGTCGTTACAGCTTGCTTCACACACCTAGGAGAATATCCCGCGACCCGAATGCTCCACAAGGCTCGCGAGAAGTAAAGAGGAGCTGAACGTACGACCCAGTGCTCCATCATTGCTCGCGGGAAGAAGAGATAAACCTAACCCGCCACACAACTGATCGTCGTGGCTCGCAGTAACAGCGCATGGGCCAATCCCGTGACCCGTCGAGCAGTCGTGGCTCACAGGAAGGAGAGACGAGCAAGACCTGTGACCCATCTTGTGATGGCTCGCATCTTCTCCCTTGCCGTCGCACCCGTAGCTCGTGTAACACACCTCTGATGTGTCTTAAATATTGCCTCTTCATCACTGACCAATCCCCAAGGTACATACCCATCATCTTCATCCTCTATCTTAAATTTTCAAAAATTCTCTAAGGATAGAAGAAGGAAAATTGTGAGAAAGAATAAATTTTTTCATAACAATGGAGGAAAAATGATACGGCCGTTCAATAGAATCGTGGCTAGCACATTGCTCATACGAAGATTTCCCGCATGAGCATCATGCGACCTACAAAGGTGAAATTGATTCCAACATGACAATTTAACCCATCAAAGGATCAATTGCAAATATATAAAATCATGCAACCCACGAGGTGCGGATAGCATCAACTAATGCTCAGCATCATCTCGCGAGCCATAGCAAGTCAAGTGGCTCAGTTCCAACGAGAACGTATGACTCGTGAAGTACAGTTGATCATATCATCACGATGAGAATGCCTACGTAGAACTCCACAAAGCCAAGGGATATTCAACGAAATACTGCTAGGTGATGGGCGCATTAGGAAAGCTAGGCCACACAGTTAACATCAAAGATGTCCAGCTGAATACAGATGAGGATCATCCCAAGGAGCAACATTCGAAAATCAGAACAAGCGGAATAGATCTAACGGCGAAGATCAAAACAACGACACACGCTAAAGCATCAACACTACATGGAGAATTTTCTCAGTAGCCGATTATTCAGCAATCAACAACTTGAACCTAGGAACTCCATGTCTAACAAAGAACGCAAGAAGTTCCATGCACTTATCGTCTGTGTAACAAATATCCAACCCCATCAGAAGTCAAGACATTGGAAAGTAAAAAAGAATCACACATATGTTTCTTAGCCGAACATAAGCTTCGCAAGCTAACAGAGGGAAATGAAGAGGCTGAAAAGTAATACAAGTAGCTGATGATGGTTGATCCACCTGACACATCCAACATTCCAAGCACTAATGCCTGACCTCAGTCAAACGCATAGCCTCACCTAAGTTTCGACTTGATCTCTTTCGAGAGAGCGTAGGCTATTCATTCTTGTGATGAGTTTAGTTGAACTGTCCGATAAAAGGGGGGGGGGAGGAGTAGGTGGGTATACTCGTATACACCTACTCAATTTTCACGGCCAGCGAAAAAAATTTTGATTCTTAACTTTGATTTCGTAATGGCTTGCATTCCTTTTAGCATTCTATGCGACCTGTGGCACATCTGCGGGTTGCAGATCGGTTGCACATATCGCGCTTTCTAAGCATTTTTGTGTCGATCCAGACACACTGTCACAGTCATGTTAAGGCCTTGGCATTGATTCTGTTTCGACAGGAAGAGGATTGGCGTCAGGGCCTTACTGTGATCATTGCTATCTTGATGTAGTCCCACATGGGAGCTCTTAATACGTAAAATATCGTCAAGATCTAGCATCTGAGCTAATGATCTAATCACAGCTGACTCGAAGGTTCTCAAACTTTTGGGCGTATTGAATCGCCATCATTGTTACTGGCCATAACAATGTGTATACCCGGGTTCATTAACACCTCTCATGCTAAAGCGCGCAACGATTATTATCGGAAGTGGTTCACTCATTTAGAGTGAGGTTGCGGAAGAAATATTTTAATAGGTTTCCATAAATTGATTTTCTAGATTTTACACTTCCGGATGATTCGAGTGCTCTTTTCAATATTAAAAAACACAAGAAATAGTGCTTTCTAAATTTGCAATAGATCTTGTCGCAAGGATTTGTCGATGAAGAGATTCATGGAGCTAATCGATTCAACGATTCAGAGATGAAGAATCGAAAGGTAATTTGATCGAATCAATCCTTATATCGCCACTGTTTATTCTTCGTACTTCTGAAATTCCAATCTCATTTTTATTATCGGGATTGAAGTTTTTGGATAAGAGACAGAGCTCAGCTTTTCCGACTTCTCGGTTGAAAGCACGAATGATCCTACGGATTCCTCTCAGGCCTCTAAAATGTTTGGTGTTATATCGATATCAAATGTGAAGATGAAGTTTCCGAGGGTCTTATATGTGGAAATGTTGCTCATGTGAACTAAGCTGTTCGAGCTTACATGGTTGGAACCTTTGGAGGCAGCATCGGGTTAGAAATATGTTACATTGTAGAATCTAAATAATCATTACAACTTGTTGCGTATTTGAATGCTTAAGTTGTTAAAGTGGATAGCTTTCGGGGGTTTCTGGTTTTGAGAATAAACATCCCTCTTGAATTGGAATTAGGTTTTTTGCAGGTCAATTATCTCCTAGGGAAACAAGCTTACTTCGGTGAGACTGCCCAAGGTAAGATATGTTATTACCACTGTTCTCTTACCTATTTATAGAGATGGGCCCTGAAAGGCCCATTTTGATCCAGAAGTGACAAAGGAAAGTTGGGCTCAATATTTCTTTGTCCAAAAAGACTTACCAAAAAGACTTACCATGGTTAGAGTGTTAATCATGGTAAGTCATCAATGTCGGTCATTTTTTACTAGAGATACTCCCTATAATCATTGTTTTTAAGGATCTCAACTTTACATATTTGTAGAAATATTTCGTCTTTAAAACCCAGTTTAACTGAACATTGGTCATGAACATCTCATGGGCACGTCCTTGACGCAACGTCACGAGGTGAGATCATTTAGGTTTACAATATTTTCCACAAAAAAACATATCGCTTTGATCAATACAATGACCCATTGAAACCCAGCTAACACGCTGGTCCTAGAACATCTCACGAGCAAAATATCCATGACACATCGTCTACGCTAACATAGCCATGCAAGCTAAGTTCTAACGCATCATTATACTTGGAGATGATATTAGATAAACTTGATCCCTTGAAACCCAACAAACTTATAGTTGGTCTATTCATCGAACTTTTAGTTTACGCATCCTGTCTAACAACCTCACGATTTGAAACAACTAACAAAGCTATGAAATCATGGACGTCCATAAGCGAATTGTCACACTCAAAACGTGCAAAAAAACCCATCACACACCTTGATGGGGATTTAGTTTTCGCCCAAAATATTTCCTGCAAGCGCACAGGTCTTCCAGCAGTACTTAGGTGTCGAATCCACAGGGAGCAGAGTGTACGCAGTAGCACGTCCAAGTTCACTCGAGCTAAGCAGCAAAATGAAGTGGTTTGTGGTTTAGGTCGATCGACAGTGTGAACTGGTCGATCGATTGGAACACCTTTCGATCGATTGCCGATTATGCGGTCGATCGATCAATGCTAAAAACAAATGAAACGTGAGAAAATTCAATAATAAAAGGCGTTAGGAAGTCAAGCAATGCATCAGAGGATCACGGTTTGAATTATTCAGGGTAGTAACTAGTGTAAATCCTAGTCTAGGCTATATAGTTGAAATCACTATTAACTGACTATCCTTATGGTCAGACTTAGCTAGTCTAGTTCAATTGGTATCCGGGTTAACTCTAACATATATCTCTTCACAAAGAGAACTTACGGGCTGATAAACCAATTAATCTAGGCATTAAGTTCAAGAAATCAAATTCTACTAAACTATAAATAGTAAAGCTTTCACTATCAAGTTATGGATCTCTTACTCTAAGTGGTGTATTAGTAGCAAGTTTAACTTATGATTATATTAAGATCTGATATGAAAGTAAGCCTATAAACTAATCACTACACAGTCATGTTGCCTATCTACCAAAACATGATTCCTTCTAGCAAAATCCTATTTATAACTAAAAGACTACTCAAACATAGTAAGAGCAAACATGATGGCAATGAAAATTGCATATTATAAGAAAAGGGTTTAGAATAGCTTCTCTGGAGTGCAGAGATTACAAACTTCATCCTTGAAGCAATGATCAAAGCAACAATAAAATCAAGAAACAAGATAACAAACTAAAAACTATTTAGCCTGGATGTCTGGAAGCTTTTGAGTGTTTGTTGATGTTTCTCTCTAGCTTCAGTCGTCTGTATTTTACAGGAGAGGCTCAAGTAGTTAGTCGAGATGAATCAGGAACAGGATTTGGATAGGAATCCAAATATTTGTGATTATCCTATCTCAATCGATTGGTCGCCATTATTTTAATTGATCGGTGGATATCTGAAATGCGTCTTTTGAACATTCAGTATCTTCAGTGATTATCTCTAACATATAATGATAACTCCCCAAATGCAACGGTCCTTAACTCAATTTGTCTCGAAGGTTCCTTGAAATAATGGGCCTTGATCGATCGGAGGGCCTCTGCTCCGGTCGATTAGGCCTTCATTTCATGCGAGCTTCTGGATAATGATGTCGACTTTGTCAGGGTCGAGATATGAAAGACCTATAGTGCTATGACTACAAGTCTCCGAAGAGCTTTGTAGTATAGTGATAGGGTATCAATCCACACAAGGAGGAGATCAACACTTTGAGCACATCACAATTCTACTATGCTAAAGCAATCAAGAAGTTTCAAACAAGTATCAAACAAGAAATAAAATAAACTATAAAATGACTAACGATAAAAGTGAAGCTAGACTTAAATAAACTTAATAAAAGAAAGATATTGGCCTTTGGGTAATGGCAATAACGATCATCCAAGGATATAATAGACCTTGTAATTAGTTAGTCATTCACAAATGAGGAACCATCCTAGGCAAAGGACTACTATATGTAGCTTGACCCAATCTCTTGGTGCCATGATCTTAACCATCAACCGATGATGATCAAGTTTAAGAACGAGTCCAATATACCCCCTAGGTACCTTACTCTCTCTCGAGCATGCAAGGTGTACAATAGCTAAACAAATGTCAATTTCAATCAAGTATCTTATCATGTCCCAACCATTTGGAAACATGAAAAGATGACAAGCAACAAGTCTGCATTCAAAGACATGTTATCTATTCAAGCAATCATCAAGCATCTTATTTCATGGAAGCTAAAGATCTATACTCCATTGGTCTCCCTCAAGAGATAGCTTTGAAGAACAATCACAAGGCAAGCCTTGGATTCAAGCTTTCCAATCAACAAGATGAGAAAATGCCTAAGATTTATGCCCTATTGATCTCTCAAATCGGGACTGCTTTAATAAGATAAGAAGCTAAGGTGAACCAAGGTAAAGCTAAATCACTAATTCATTCAAGCATTATAACAAACACCTTGTGGGTGTGTTGAAGCTTAAATAATTCCTCCATGATCTCTAACCATTTTCACTCAATATCTAACCAATTTATGCATAAATATACCATTACCCATAGACCAATAAGATAATTACTAACTCATGACCAAGAAATCCATATAAATAATGATCAAAGAAATCATAATCAATGATAATAAAGATAATATAGATGAATTTGAGAAAACAAATATCAAATCCCTAAGCATAAAGCTCTAGATCTCAAGGTTACAATGAAGAGAGAGTTTTTGTGTTCTTCTCTCAAAGAGATAAGATTAAAAGCTAGGTTCTGGTACAAAAATGACAGCTAATAAGTATTTAAAGGATGAGATAAGAGTTTGGTCAAAGAGGATTAAGATAAGGTTAAAGAAAGAAGAGAAGGATCCGTCTGTCCACCATATCGACTGTCCATATCGAGTATCCTTGTGCAACCATATCGAGCACCCATATCGAGTGGTACTCGATATGGCTGCACAGGGGCTTTAATTCTTCTCTTGTTCCACCTTGGAGCTCATAATACCAGTCTTCAGAGTAAAATCCATAACATCTCCATATGATCTTCAAATCAGGTGATTCCAAATCCCTAAGCAAGCTAACGCATTCCCCTAAATCTCTAGAAAATTTCAGCTCCATTGAATAAGTTTAATACTACCATTTGTACTTCAACCAGTGACCCTTTAGATGGAGCCTTCTAACTCAAATTTGCTCAAGTTGTCAAAACTGTCCCAAACTCTTCTAAAATTCACCAAACTCATTTAGAGCCGTAATAGCACGCTCCTAAGCATCTTGAGAAGATCCAATGATTTTTCCTAAATTTGGTACGTAATGCATATGATTTTGATGCAAAATGCAAGAATGCAAGAGAAAACTCCTAAATGCAAGCTAAAATGCAAAATGTGGATAAATGTGCAATAAACTATCATAAATGCATAAAAATGAGGTTAAAAGACATGTAAAAAGAGGGTGAAAACATGCACAAAACACCTCTTATCAACTCCCCCAAACTTAGCATTTGCTTGTCCGCAAGCAAACAATCAAAAACTAAGTCGAAAGAATAGTTTGAAGGTAGGGTCTCAAAGCAATCATGATAAAAACCCTTAAACATTCAAGACCAATTCGAAGTAATGCTAGCTTTTCACAAGGGAATACTCTACTCATTCATGCTCAAGCAAATATAGCACATCTTCTATAATGCATCACCGAGCTTCAAATCGGCCTTCCCTTTAACATTCATTGAGGTGTTCAAGCGCGGTCTCAAGAATGGACAAGCGATCAACAAGTTTAGCTTGGTAAGGAGAAAGGATTCAATGATTTGTAATGGAGGTCATTGCTTAGTGACATATCTCGAGATAAACATAACTCAAAGCTTAAAAACTATTGAGACATGAAGTGTTGAAGCTGCGAGTTTTTCTTCCGTTCTACCCATTCCCAACTCTCAAAAACACTCATTTCTTTCAACCTCTCACTCTCTTCTTGATTCCTTTTCCCTTCTCAATATGACTAACCACCTAGAGAGCTCTTATTTGTAATGATCTAGCCTTTTTCTTCCACTCTTTTCAACCCTTTCTTTTCTGTTTTTCACTTTGGCGTTTCGCCTTTTTTAGCTTACAAGGGGTTTACACTTTTGTGTTTAGAAATTTTTGTGGGTATAGGCTTTTGTTTGGTGCTCTCTCTAGGGGTTGTGGTAAACACTTGGAATTTCTCAAACTCAGCCCTTTTGTCTTTAAGCCCTCACTGTTTCTTTAAACAACCCTTCCCAATTACACAATGTCATAAGTGACTAACAATTTTCCAACCCTTCTAGATTAGCCAATGCGACTAATTCTTAACGGAAGAAAGGTACTCGTCACTTCGATTCTTAAAAGCTTTTAAACATGATTATGCACATGTGAAAAGACCTACCTCACAAGAGTAATGTTGGCTTGAAAGGAGGTTAAGGTTCTTTGGGGTGGGGATGATAACCAACCTTATAGCTAACCAAGTCATTAGAGAGTGGTAAAAATGATACGATGACTTGATAATTTTTTAGGTAATCCACGAGTTGATCAAATAGCCATAAATGAGAAAACTAGTCAATTATAATGTCCAAATAAGTTAGGGAAAGCTTTCAAGTCGCACTCGCATCACAATATTGAGTATGTGATCGAGATGCGAAAGTCAAGTTTTTTCGCGAATTTCCTAGCGAACAACTAGCACTACTAAACAATTGATGAAGCGATTTTAAGGATCTAGCATTTCTAAGCAATCTCATCATTGTCCATTATGTTTTAATGCAATGGACCCAAAAATCAGAGATACGAGATTTGAGATACAACTAGATGCTAAAGAAAATATTTAAAATTTTCATGAGTTTTAACAAATATATAAAATGCAATGCATGACAAAGTAAAAAACAAAACTAAAATGATTACTAGCTACTAGTTCCCTCCCCCAAGCTTAAACTTCATCGTCTTAATGAATATCAAAGTCGGAGAAGAGAACCGAATATAAGAAAACATGCAATGAAAATATGTAATGGTATATACAATGGTGAAGAATGCTACCTCATTGGGATCTATATCGGCATTGTGGTCTTGTTTTGGTGAAGAAAATGATGGTGAACTTGATTTGTTGGAGTTGCACTTGCTTAATTGTCCTTTTGGCTATCTGGACCTGTGACCATTAAATTGGGTATTGCTTTCTCTCCATAAAGGCAAATGACTTCGTTCTTCTGTCATTGTAAAGCTGACCCATTAGGCTAGCTTGTGTAAAACATTTGTCTCCAAAAGACTTCGGGAAGGTTTCCAAATCATTGTTTCAATCCGACCCTGCACCACATATCGGGTACCAACCGATATGGTGGTACATACAGGGAGAAAAACCCTTTTTTTCTTGACTTTTCCACTTGGCTCCCCCAAACTTAGCTCAGTTGGTCCCTCAAATGTTCCCATGACCGAATTCATCCTATGACCTGAAAACAACGCAAAAACAAGCAAGGAAAACAAAAATATATACAAGGATAGTCATGAATATCTCCCAAGTGTGCATGTTTAACGTCACTAGCTTGACGAATTAAGAAGGATATTAGGCGGTTTATGGGGGAAGATAACCATCATGAAAGGGTCCTCTATCACCAAGTTTCTTCCCTTTGGCATTTGGTGAAAAGCTTCTCATTTCATCTAAATCCTCACGCTTGATCCCAAAAGTCTTATGTAAAGATTGCTTGCAACTTTCCCAATGAATCTCCTCATCACTTGGTGCAAGCACAACTCTAGCCTTGAAGAATGGTGTTGAAGTTCATCTAGACTTAACTTTGCACTCAAGCTTTCCATCATCAAGCTTCAAGGGTACAAAGGTGAGGGAGGTTGGGTTAAGCTCATGATGCAGCACTTGGTTTTCTCGAAGCCTCTTCCGTTTAGATCTCTTCGCCTTCTTTACCATCGGAACAACTTCCTTAAGATTTTCCTCAACTTCTTGAAACTTATCATCATTAAGCAAAGGGAGCTCATGCTTTGGCTTGTGCTCAGCCTTAGGTTCTTTTTGAAGTAGAGGTGGTGTGTGTACAACCTTTTCATCATGAGAAGAATCTAGAATCTTGGTGAACTCTTCTAAGGACTTTTCATTTTCCTCCAATTGTGCAATATGAGTGTCCTTAAGGCCACCTTCTTCTCCTTCATCCCAATGAACATCCATTATCGTATGGCAATAAGAAGTGGAGTGGCTCTCAACTTTACCCATTGTCCCGTGAAAAGAAGAAACCAATTGAGCAACTTGGCCATCGAGATACTCGAAATAAGAGGAGACATGATCAATTCTTGCTCATGCATTTCAAATTGTGTCTTGGCTTGAGCCTCTATGAGAATGTGGAGCATGGCTTCAATCCGATCATCGTGAAAAGATGAAGAAGCTTAAGCATTTTGGGATTTCAACCACTCAGGCTCGGCTTGCATCTCATCAAGCTTGCTTAGCGTTTCCTTTTGAGACTCCACTTGTATAAGTTAAGTCCGAGCTAGGCTATCCATGATTTGCTTACACATCTCGTTAGTCGCACTATCATGTGATGAAGAACCTTGAGGTTGTGGGTAATTCCCTTGAAGATTTCCACCTTGGACGTTGTGGTTGTATCCTTGAGAGGGCCCTTGATTGTGATCATCCAGAAAAGACACTTGCCCTCGACCACTTTCCAACACTCGAGCAAGCGTATCAATGGGAAGGTCGTAGTGTTGGTTGTAGATCTTGAAGTTCACTCGACATTCGTTCACCTTCTTCCTCCGTGGATGTTCATATATGACCTCTAAAGTCGCCAAGAATTGGCGAGTGAGCTCCGGATAAGAGTGATAGGACTCA
>OVAP01001991.1:245-21181 GCA_900406295.1 Aurinia saxatilis | reverse complement strand
GGAAGCTTGAGTATGGGGTTTCTGAAACAAGTGCCTCGGGGCAGTCTTGTATAGATGGTCACTAAGCCGCAGTCCAGTTGTGAGTAAGGTCCTTATTCCAGACTTGGGTTGACTCAATAAAACATTTTTGTTTTGATAAATTTTTTAAAAATGGGTGTGAAAGCGCGTCAAAAGAAACAAATGAGTTAGATAACCCCGGACTTGAATAACATCGTCTTGATGTTGACAAGCTGTGAGAGAAAAATGGGAATTGAAATGGATTGAAATAGAAATGGAAGATGGATTACCTCGTTGTCTTAGAGTGTTCGAATGACCTTCTTTGTATTATTGGAATTGAAAGGACTTTACAGAGAATATGAGAGGATTTGTACCTGACGACATCAGTATATCATCATATGTCGTGTGGAATTAGGAAGTGTTCATCATTCCGAGTCTTCATCGATCGATACAATCATCAATCGATCGAATCATCGTGTGATTCTCCTGATTTTGTACTCTCTCTCTCGATTAGTCTTGAAGTACGCACCATTCTCTTGGATCACCAGTTGATTCGAATTAGTGGCCTCTGGCTTCCATCGAGATAGTGAAAATGAAGCTTATGAACTACAGGTGATCAATCGATTGTTGTTAAGGCGATCGATCGAACCTGTATCCTCTTGGTTGAATCTTTGAATCCTATTTTCTGAAACACGAACAAAGACATTAAAAATAAACTTAATCTAAGACGTACCAGTGGGTTGCCTCCCACTCAGCGCTTTTGTTTAAAGTCGGTTAGCTCGACATGGTTGGAGACTTTCAGTCTTCCGGCGGGTATGCCTCAAGGATGTATGATCTCCTGGGGCTGCTTGGATGTCTTAGTCTCTTCTCGGACCTGGTTTTAGCCACTCTTCTCCTGTTTCTTAGCTTTGGGAGGTTCTGAGTCGTTGCTGGATAGAAGACCTTCTTGTTGAGAAGGGCTAGGCAAATTCTCTTCTCTAGCATGTCGATTTGAGCTCCCGTAGAGGCAAAGAATGGTCTTCCAAGTATCATTGGCGCCTCTGTTCTCTGATCGGTATTCATTATTAAGAAGTCTGTGGGCATGAAGCATCCGTCTATGTGTACCATGACGCCGTTCACATATCCCAGCACATTCCCTTGTGATGCATCGGCGAGCATAATGGACTTTGTGAGTGGCTCAAAATCCTGAATCCCAAGTGAGTATGCATCCTTCCTCGAAATCATGCTAATGCAAGCTCCTGTATCGCATAATGCAGTTGGAAACTCTTTAGCATTTATAGTAATTGGTATGATGTACCTTCCTGGGTCGCCTCTCTTGTAGATCATGCGTAACTGGGGCTTTCTCTCCTTTCTCAATTTGAGAAAGAGCTCTCTTATGTCGGCCAGGGGCCAATTCTCCAGATACTCATGTAAGGGATGTGTCTTTATAGCCTCAGTGAAAGTAACACTTGGAGGAATCTTCTTGACCTCTCTTACAAAGTACCTAATCTGCTTCTCGGTAAGTTATCCAACTCCTGCTTGTATGGAGGTTTCTGAGCATGGTGATTCTTCTTTCGAGTTTTCAAGGTCTTCTTCCTCTGACATCCAGTCGAGCATATTGATGTGGACGATTTCTTTCTCCATGTCTCCTTGTGGCATTTCCTCTGTCGATCGATCGATTGCATCACCTGTGATCGATCAATGCGAGTCTCTGGATTCCTCTTCAATCTTCATGACTGTCAAGAGTAGTGGAGCTGCTGTAGCATTATTCCCAGAAAACAAGCCAACAAAACTTTCCAAAGTTTCAGCAATGGTGTTAAGGACCGCTTTGAATGCGTCCTTTCTGGCATTGAATTCTCTAAGCGCCTCGTCCAAGTGATCCACCCTCTTGTGTTATTTTTTTGCTTGTCTCAATGAGCTTCACTTCAAGTGTGTCGATGGCTCTGACATTGCCCATTATCTCGCCGTAGACAGGTTTTAGCCTTTCGTCAATTCCTTCCTTGATCTCTTCGCTGTCAAATTTAGACCTCGCCTCTAAGTTCTCAAGTTGTTCGTTTAACATATTGATGCAACCATTTGTTGCTTCCAGAAAGTATTCCAGGGCTCCGACATCTGCTCTTTTCTCGGAGGTCCCTAGTGTTGGCGACGACCATGTCTTCAAGATGAGTGATTTAATCGACCATGTCCCGCACCTTAGTGACCAAGTCTCCCACCTTTGTGCTGAGATCTTTTTGAGGTCGGTCAGCCGCGTGTCAAATTCCTTTTTATGACGTTTCTGCTCTGAGAGAATGTGCTCGAGGATGTCCTCGATTCTTTTGTCAAGGCCTTCCGAATGAGAGGGGCAAGGGGGCGAGTATCTCCTCTGGTTTTCCGTATAGAATTGGTATGATACAAAGAATGGTCGCTATGGATCTCTTGCAGAGCACAAGGGCCAGTGTACTGTGTAAATGTCCTCCTCGGGCCATCGTAGCTTCTGATGATCCTCCTACGTTCCATGGTTTGAGTAAGTGAGTAAAAATGAAAAGATGCAAAAACAAAATTTGAAATTACTGAAATTGAAATAAAGGGAAAAGCTTAGTCTGGAGTTTGATTGTTATGCTAGTGGTCAACTGTTTCTCCCCGGCAACGGCGCCAAAAAACTTGATGGGGATTTAGTATTCACCCAAAATATTTCCTGTAAGCGCACATGTCTCGCAGTAGTACTTAGGTATCGTGTCCACATAGTGCAAAGTGTACGCAGTAGTACGTCCAAGTTCACTCAAGCTAAGCAGCAAAATGAAAAGGTTTTGGTTGCGATTGGTCGGTCGTAACCTTTCGGTCGATGGCAGATTATGTGGTCGATCGGTCAATGCCTGAAAATGCTAAAATAAAATAAAACGTAAGAAAGATTTACAATGAAAAACGTTAGGAAGTCAGGTAATGCATCAGAGGATCAAGGTTTGAATTATTCAGGGTAGTAACTGATGTAAATCATAGTTTAGGCTATATAGTTGACATCACTAATAACTGACTATCCTTATGGTCAGGCTTAGCCAGTCTAGTTCAATTGGTATCGAAGTTATCTCTAACATATATCTTTTGAGAAAGAAAACCTATGGGCTGATCAACCAATTAATCTAGGTATTAAGTTCAAGAAATCAAATTCTACTCAACTATAAATAGTAAAGCTTTCACTATCAAGTTTTAGATCTCTTACTCTAAGTGGTGTATTAGTAGTAGATTTATCTTATGATTTATATTAAGATCTGATATGAAAGTAAGCCTTAAACTATTCATTACATAATCATATTGCCCATCTACCAAACCATGATTCCTCCTAGCAAAACCCTATTCCTAACTAAGAGANAACTATTTAGCCTGGATGCCTGGAAGCTTTTGAGTGTTTTCTGATGATTCTATTGGGCTTCAGTCGTCTGTATTTATTGGGGAGAGGGTCGAGTAGTTGGCCGAGATAAATCACGAAGAGGATTTGGATGAAAATCCAAATATTTGTGTTTATATCCTTCTGATCAATCAGTCGTGGCTATCTTCACTGATCGATTGATATCTTCAAACGCGTTTCTGAAGATTCAGTATATTCTGTGACTAACGAAATCTAATATCTCCCCGAATGCAACGGTATATATCTGAACTTTTTCTCGAAGCTTCCTTGAAATATTGGGCCTCNATCTCCCCGAATGCAACGGTATATATCTGAACTTTTTCTCGAAGCTTCCTTGAAATATTGGGCCTCAATCGATCGGTGGGCCTCTGGTCCGGTCGATTGGGCCTTCATCTCATGTGGGCTTCTGAATACTCCTTCAATGATTTGGGCTTAACTTCTTACTCCTGAGGGCCAATGACTTGATTCCAAGCCCATGTGGCAGCTAACTCACGTGGCTTGATTGTCTTAACTCCTCACTTCATTCCAAAATAAACATCTTCTTCATTCGGACCTGGATTTCTGATGTTGACTTGTTGGGCTTGGTAGAAAATGCCCATTTGCGACATAAAATGCATTGTTTTCACAAAAACACTTTGCAAACAGAAAAATGTGAAATCCAGTAGTTTATGTTTCAAATCAAATAGTTTCTTCGTTAAAAACACAAAAAATTCATATAGTAAAGCGGTTAAATATCATCCCTATCATTCTTCACCACCGCAGACCAAGATGGCTGCCCCGACTTCATCTTTTTGTCTCCACTCACCATGTCTGTAACTTTCTTGCCCCCATCTGGAACCAAGTCGGCAGTCTCTGCCCGAGACTCCGGTTGAACCTCCGCCGCCATGCCCTTGTAAGGGCCGTAAGTATAGGTAACCCCAGTTCGCTCTTAGAATCGCCAATCGCCTCTTTCCTCTGCTCACTCCAAGAAAATAGGTTGATTGTGACGACATGTATAGTTGTAAAGTAGTAGCAAAAAGGTCCAAAAACGACTGTTTAGTGACTACAGAAGGTCATCGCTTTTGAATCGTCGCAAAATGGTTAGAAAAAAGTGACAGATTGTGACGACCATAAACAGTAGCTAACATAGTGACGATAAATCGACTACTTATAATTGTAAAGATCAGTTGCAAAACAGTGGCTTTCAGCATTTCCGACTACATAAGGACTGTGGTTGTAGTCATAAAGGAGTTGGAAAGTAATCACAAAGTTTTGCGGCCACGTTCGAACTGTGTTTAGTGTGTCTAAAATGCGACGGCCATTGTAAGACTACAGATCAGTTGGTATGTCATCACTTTTTATTTATGACCGTAATGTGACTGCAATGTGCGACGGATGTGCAACTGCTTTATCATTGTGTAAAGCAACGGAAAAGCGACGACATATGAAAACGTATGTTTGTTTTTCCCACGCTATTTGTTTTTCTTCCCACGCTATTTGTAATTTATTGTAATTAGAGATACTAAATAAATTTATGGAAACCAAAAGCTTTATACACAAAAGGAGAAAGTTAATTATTGCCAAACATACAAAAAAATTTATGTTCTACAGAAATTATGAGAAGACCTCTATGGAATAGAAGTGGCTGATGGTGTGCCGTTAACTATCGACGGACCATTGGGAGAGGTTGATTGGTTTGGCGGGGAGTCTATGAACGATCCCATACGCGGAAAATTCACCTTGAGAAAAGAAACAACTTTGTCCATGTACTGCTTCTGCTGAAGGCTCTCTTGTTCTAGCCGAGCGAGCTCCTCATCTCGTCTTTTATTCTCCGCCTCTTGTTCTTCGATCCGCCGGTTCACTGCCGCAAGGTGCTCTTGCAATTGAGTGATTGTCGAGGATGAGGAGGTGGTGTACGGATCCTTGCCCTTCCCGTGAGTACGAGCCAGCTTTCCCAGGCCATTCAGATTTCCCCGTTCATAAGTGATAGTGGACTCGAACAAAATCTGATTTGTCTCATCTGTACTGAGTTCCAGAGGCTGTGAAGTGCCGTCAGGAGTCAAAGATGGATCACCGGCATTCTGGGACAGGTTCTCAAGCAAGGTCTTCTCATAATTTTCCCCAACCATCTTCGCCTTTCCATCGACATAGGACCCATCTTTCTTTGCATGGGTCCTCATGAAAACCTCTCCAAACGCGACAGGTCTTTGAAGTTCTACCTCCTGCATCAAACATAAAAACAGAATCAAACCAAAAAGCAGTAAAAAAGAAACCAAAACATGTAAGCAGAATTGAGGACAAAAACTGAAACTGAAAATTGAAACCAATAAAGAAAAACAGAAATGTAAAAAGCAGACTGAAAGAAATAAAGAAAAACAGAGAAGGAAATATTAGATTTAAACCAATACAGGAAGAACACATTACCAGGTTACGCTCGATATGAGCAAAAGACGTCGGGCCACCAACATGTTTTGCAATGCCTAGGCCATCCCACTCAGATTTACGAGAGTCTGATGCATTCTTGCTTCTCTCTAACGCTTCATCTGAATCAATGTACTCACACATAAACTTCCAAAGTTCTTCACCGATCCATCGAGGTTTTGAGACGTGTATATGTGTCCTCGCGTAGCTCACCAAACCTTTCAAGCGGCTGTTACAAATCGCATCAAACCCCGCTTGCACTTGTTCTGTGAGCGTTGGATCCCAAGTGTAGTGGTACTACAATGAAAGGTGAACATAATAAAATTAATGAGTACACATAAGATATCTTAATAAAAAATGAGAAACAGGTAGACAAAAGATAGATTCTAAAAGCTTTACAAACATAAGCATAATCAATAAGTTACTGGTTCCAAAGCAAAAAAATAGAAGAACATGAGAATACAACCTAAATGAATCAGAGTTTTCAAGGAAGCAAACTTACCGCTAGTTGAGTGATGTATCTGTCTTGGATGTCCGGTGGTGTGACTTGCCAAGTGTAATAAGGTCATCAAATTTGGACTTCAGAATCTTAGACACTTTCTTCACTATTACCTTGTCATGAAGATCAAACCTAGCACAGAGAGAAGGCAAGCATTAGGCACTGACATCATCAGAACAAAGAACGAGCAAAATGATGAAAGGAATCGGTTTGAACCTTAAAACAGTCTACTCCACCCCTGAGTAACTAAAGCATAGCCCTAAATCACAGTCATCTTCCTCTAAAAACCCTATAGACCCTAAATCAGCAAAGGCATAAAGTTAAAACGATGAGAGGCTTACCATAAACCCTCGCCTCGTATAGGTAAGAGTCTGGGGAATAATGCATCACGCCCTTGCATGTTCAGCAAGTCGTTCAGAGACAACTGAGCTTGAGTTTGAAGTTTAGGTTGAACGGCAGCAGAGGACTCGTGGCTTTGTTGTTGCTGCTGTGGTGACTGGTGTTCGTTGGTTGTTGGTGACTATGAACTGGAGCTTGCAATTGGGAAGGTTGGAATTGTTGAGATCGAAACTGTGGAGGTCGAAATTGGGAAGGTTGAGATTGGGGAGGTAAAAAAGGCATAGGTTGAAATGGTGGGGGTTGCGATGGCCCGACGGACTGTGCAGAGGTCGCCGGATTTGGAGTTGGTCTAGGTGTGACGTTGTATTGATTTGGGAGAAGATTGACAAAGGCAGTTGATGGAGTACCCGTCGGCGTGGTTGACGTCGAGGTGGAGTGGTTCCCAGGGGCAGAGGACAAGGAAAGGAGATTCCCGTGGTGGTCTCGCTTCCGAGATCCACCACGAGATCCACCACGGCCGTTTTTTGATTTAGCGGTCGCTGGAGCCATGGGTAATGAGAGAAAAATCGATGTAGGCTAATCAGGAGGGGGTGAGGGAGAGGCGAAGAAATCGGGATAGTCTGAGGAGGAAGAAATCGGGAGAGACTGAGGAGGAAGAAATCGGGAGGTGAAGAAAAAATTAGGGTTACGAATGAGAAAGAGGAAAGGGATTTTTCCCTTTAATCGGATCTAAAAAACTGACGACATTAGGTCGTCGCATTTCAGTGGGATTAAATGTGACCCAAATGCGACGACAAAATCAATACGCGGCAATAACCAAAAATTTGGTTTGGTTTATACGCGGTAAAAACCAAAAATTTGGTTAAGCTTCGGGATTAATAGTCATCGCAATAGCGTGGCTTTTTTTTACCATGCGTCGCAAATTAGTGGGACAAATTGCAAATACAGTCTCAAATCAGTGGCAATTGAGTGTTTATTAACCCCTAAACTACAAAATTGTATAGTTAACTTCTAAGCAAATTTTATATTGTGTTAGATGTTATGACCATGATGATACTTAGTAAAAAAGATTTCGATGTTCCAAACATCATATTCATAATCATCAATATGAAATCTTTCACATATTCGTAAAGATTGTATAGTATATTTATATGAATGTGAGGAATTAAGGGAAAAAAATCATCATTATAGGTTGATAATTTTGTATAGCAAATAAAGCATATGTAATAAGTTTATTCTGAACTTATACTGAAACATATGAAATTTAAATTTTATATGATGGCAGTGGCAAATGAGTGGGACTTCTTGTATTATGTCGTCGCATTTCCGTGGCTTTAATTACAGGCGTCGCATTTACGTCGGATTATTTGCAAATGTAGTCTGAAATGAATGGCAAATCAGTGGTTATAAAGTGGGAAATCAGTGGCTATTAACCACTAAATCACTATAATTTTAATTTTAGGTATTTATATGTTAATAGTACAATGTTTCGAGGTAAAACTGGTTTCAATGAACCTAAAAGCATATTCTTAATCATCTATATTAAACCATTCACTTATTTCTAATGATTGATTACAAATGATTTCATATAATCAATGATGATATATATATATATATATGAATGCATGTGAGGAAGTTTTGAAAATCAATGTTCATCATCTTAGTTTCTTATTTTTGCTTACCAATAGAACATATGAAAATAGTTTACATGTAATCACTTAAGCTAAACATACCAAATTTAATTAAGAAGAAGATTATTTTTTAATAGTGGTTGGGAAATAGTAGGATTATTAATCTGGTCGTCGCATTGTAGTTGCATTTGTAAGGCTGTGGTGGCAAAAGAGTCGGTTTTTTTTGCCTTTGCGTTTTTGCCAACAATTCCTTCAGATTAAATAATATGGTATGTTCTTCACAATTCCCACTTATTTCTAATATTTGTTTTTAATTCTTACAAATATATATATATACATCTATATATATATATATATATATATATATATATTACTTTAAATCCTATATCTTCACGATGATATTATATGGTATAAAAATGATAATATGTAATTTGTGATTAATCATCTGGTCGTCACATTTCTGTGGCTTTCTTTTTTGGTAGTCACATTTCCGTGGCTTTATTTTCTGGTAGTCGCATTTTCGTAGCTTTATTTTTTGGTAGTCGCATTTCCGTGGTTTCACGATTATATTATATGGTATAGAAATGATAATATGTATTGTGTGATTAATAATCTGGTCGTCGCATTTCCGTGGCTCTCTTTTCTTCTGGTCGTCGCATTTCCGTGGCTTTATTTTTTGGTAGTCACATTTCCGTAACTTTATTTTCTGGTAGTCGTATTTCCGTAGTTTTTTATAAGGCTGGTTGGAAATCTGTTGGTTTTTTTGGCCTATTTTTCTGAACAATTCCTTCAAATATATATATATATATATATATATATATAACTTATTATAGAGATTACATTGAAATTCATCTTCAGGTTCAGCGTCTCTCACTTCCGCATCTAAATAGTCGAGGGGATTACTATCATCTGCCAACATATTTACTGGGATATCTTCAACCCGGTGTGACAATATCGTCATTCTCTTTTTGTAGGAGAATTAATTCTTTTCCTTTTCCTTTGTATTGCCTCTCAATATTTCCCCTATGATTTATTTTTACAACATTTAGCCACGACCCTCTCGATGCCCTCGTTGATGGGTACAAAATGTAAGAAATTTGATCTGCCTGGGAAGCTGGTACAATAATTCATTTATTATATATAGTTCAGTATGTCCGATGTAAATATGAAATTACAAAATGATATTTTAAAACAATATGTACCAAGTATAAAAGGCGCGTATTTGTGATATCTTTTAGTTGAGAGTACGTCTACAATCCCCCGCTCTCGAATGCGTGTTCCTCTCCAAATCGTGGGATCATACCATTCACATTTAAAAAGGGTGATCCTCAAGCCCAGAAGTCCCTGGTATCTGAGTTGAATGATATCTAATAGATTCCCATAGAAATCATCTTCATCATACGCATCAGAGTAATTTTGACCTCGAACGCATACCCCATAGCTAATTGTTTGTTCCTCTGTCCTGACTTGCGCATATGAAATAAATAACCTCTTGCAAAATACATAGGCCATGACTTGCTGTAGGTTCTAGGGCCTTGCACTAACTCATCCACCCAAGTGGGAAATTGCTCTTGGTTGCTGGTCCTGTTTTTTGAATACTCGTTCACCTACAATTGGTTATATAGTTATTCGATAAATAATATATATATTAAAAAATGTTACTACGTCTAAATTGTATGATCTGAGAACTTATACTTATATATAGTCTAACCCATGCTGGAAGTTCATTGTCTCGCTTCGTCAACACCTCTTCATCTGACAGGTGAGGATTATAATATCGAATTTCTTGTTCGTGTAAACTGCGCTAAAAAAAGGAAACACATGATACCGTCTCAGACGTCCTATAAACACATGACGCACCCATTGATATCTAAGATGGAGATACTGATTTCGTCAAAAAAGGGGACCATGTTCATATCCAAGTCATTAGAAATGAAGATTCGTTAAAAATAATCGATGAAAAATAGTTATTCTCTTACGAAACAACTTGTTTTTATTCTAACAAAAAATCCTCTTCTAGTTGTTTTGGCCTAGGTGTCGAAACTGATCACGAGCCATGTGGGTCTGAAGATGAAGTTAATTTTTCTCCTGAAAATTAAATCAAACATGGTATGGATTTCATCTTTCCATCGAATTCTTTTGATACTAATGAGAATCGTAATTTCAAGGATCGTTTCAAGATACATGTCATGTTTGCTTTAAGTCCCTTTGCAATTTTTTTTTTCTATTTCGTATAGACAGCTGTGTATTTCTATGCATGCTTTTGCTTTTGGCACAAACTGGCGAATAATTAGAGGCGCATTGGCTCAACCTTTCGATTCTTTCGATTAACATGGTGTCAAGAAGACGAGCTAAACGACTTTAAACAAAAACGCTGAGTGGGAGGCAACCCACTGGTACGTCTTAGATTAAGTTGACTTTTAATGCACTTGTTCGTGTCTCAGGAAATAGGATTCAAGGATTCAGCCACGAGGATAAAGAATCGATCGATTGCCTTAACAGCAATCGATCGATCGTCTGCAGTTCACAAGCTCCATTTTACTTTTTCCATGGAAAACCAGAGGCCACTGATTCGAATCAACTGGTGATCCAGGAGAATGATGCGTGCTTCAACACTAATCGAAAGAGAGTAAACAATCAGCATAATCACGCTGTGATTCGATTGATTGATGGCTGCATCGATGAATGAAGAATAAGAGAGATGAACATTTTCTCATTTCAACATGGCAAATGATGCTATACTGATGTCGTCAGCTACAAATCCTCACCTATTCCTGTAAATTCCTTTCAATTCCAATAAGAAAAAGAAGGTCATTCGATACACTTGAAGACAACGAGGTAACCATTTTTCATCTCTATTTCAATCCATTTCAATTCCCATTTTGCTCTCACAGCTTGTCAACATAGGGGACAATGTTATTTAAGTCTGGGGGGTATTCCTCGTTATCTAACTCGTTTGTTTCTTTTGACGTACTTTTACACCCATTTCAAAAACATTTATCGAGTCAAAAGCGTTTTATTGAGTCAATCCAGGTCTGGAACAAGGACCTTACTCCCAACTGGAACATCGGTCTAGTGACCATTTTTGCAAGACTGCCCCGAAGTACTTGTTTCAGAAACCCCATACTCAAGTTTCCCCAGCACATCTCGGTTTGCACGTACTTTAATAATACTGATTTCTGACTCTATTTTATTTGGACCTTAACCGGAATGTAAATCTTTCTTGCTGAAGGTATTAGACTAGGGAAAAAAAATTCATCCAGGACTTCTTATCCACTTTACCACTCTGTTGTTGATCCTGAATGGTCAACTTATCTTAAGTCGCTACCACACCCATAAACTTAACCTCTTTTCAAACGCCATGCAGTCTCTTTTTCTTTCTTGTCTTATATGCAGTATGTGTAAAACGACCGGAGAGATGAGACCAATGCAGTTTTCCAATCACTCGTGAAGACTGGCGAAAAAGCATGCTACGATCTTAATACATGCATGGAGATTCAAAGAGAAGGTTTCAAGGCTGATTTCCCTGGTAACATTTCATCAAAATCAAGCTAAAATTCGTGTCTTGTTGTATATGGTGAAAGCTTCATTGTAAAAAAAAAATAAATAAATAAAAAGAGAAGCTTTGTGATCCATACTTGTGTAGCAAAAAGCCCAGGAAATCAGGGATCAAAATGAAGAAAGGTGGAAAACACTTAAAGGAGTACGAGGAGGTTCAAGAAGACTTTAGATTTGTTTAAAGAATCTAAGTCTGGGGGAGGAACAAGACGAGCTAAGGAGAGGGTGATTGGAATTTTGTGCCATCAAGCGGTCCGATCTCTCTTGCTTTTTTGCAAACATATCGCATTTCTCTTGAGTACGGTAAACCCTAAACACACTAGCCTCACCTCTAAATATTAGTCCCCTCTCATTACACACCTAGCCTGTTTTACCTAGCTGATATTTTCCAATAAGAAAGCTCATGCAAAATAAATGAATGTAAAGAGTCAGAATTTTGTTACATTTAGGGTATTTTAAGGTTGAGATTCCTGTTGGACCAGTTGGGAGAGTTGTGGTGGGAGTATGAAATGAGAACTTTTGGCAGGATTGACGAGATGACCATCACGAAGCTGCACCTCTAAGTTGTGGTACAATTAAGGGAGTTCCTAACTTTTCAAACTTATGTCCCTTCTTAGCATGTGTTTGTTCGAGGACGAACAAAGCTAAGTCTGGGGGATTTGATAGTGAGGATATTTTACCGCTTTTCGATGTGATTTTTCTGTGTTTTTATTAAAGAAACTATTTGATTTGAAACATAAACTACTGGATTTCACATTTTTCTGTTTGCAAAGTGTTTTTGTGAAAAAAATGCATTTTAGGTTGTAAATGGCCATTTTCCACCAAGTCCAATAAGTCAACATCAGAAGTCCAGGCCCGGATGAAGAAGATGTTTATTTTGGAATGAAGTGAGAGTTATGACAATCAAGCCACGTGAGTTAGCTTTTACACCTTGGAATCGAGTCATTATCCCTTAGGAGTAAGAAGTTAAGCCCAAATTAATGAAGGAGTATCCAGAAGCCCACAAGACCTGAATGCCCAATCGACCGGACCAGAGGCCCACCGATCGATCGAAGCTCATTATGTCAGAGAAGGTTTGAGAACAAATTCAGATATACACCGTTGCATTTGGAGAGATATTTGGTCATTGGAGATAAACTTAGAAGATATTAAATCTTCAGAAACGTGTTGAAAGATCTCAGTCGATCGGTGAGGCTAGCTACGACCGCTCGATCAAATGATTCTCATCCAAATATTCTTCCTGATTTATCTCGGCCAACATCTCGACCCTCTCCCCTATAAATACAGAAGACTGAAGTCAGAGAGAAACTATCATAAAAAATCTCTCTAAAGTTTCCAAGCATCCATGCTAATAATTTATCAGTTTCGTTCCGTTTCTTTGCTTTCTTTGCTTTGATCATTGCTCCAAGGAAGAGGTTTGTAATCTTTGCATTTCCAGAGAAGTTATTCTGAACCCTAACACAAGGAATTTTCATTGTCATCATGTCTACTTTTACCATGTTTGAGTAGTCTTTCAGTTAGGAATAAGGTTTTGCTAGGAGGAATCATGGTTTGGTAGATAGGCAATAAGATTATGTAATGAGTAGTTCATAGGCTTACTTTCGTATCAGGACTTAATATAAATCATAGGATAAACCTCCTACTAATACACGACTTGGAGTAAGAGATCCATAACTTGATAGTGAAAGTTTTACTATTTATAGTTTAGTAGAGTTTGATTTTTTGAACTTAATGCTTAGATTAATTTGTTGATCAGCCCATAGGTTCTCTTTTTGAAAGAATATATGTTAGAGTTAACTTGTATACTAATTGAACTAGACTAGCTAAGCCTGGCCATAAGGATAGTTAGTTGTTAGTGATTTCAACTATATAGCCTAAACTAGGATTTACATAGATTGCTACCCTGAATAATTCAAACCGTGATCCTCTGATGCATTACCTGAATTCCTAACGCTTTTTACTATTGAATTTTCTCATGTTTTATTTTTTTAGCATTTTCAGGCATTGATCGATCGACCGCATAATCTGCCATCAATCGAAAAGTGTTTCAACCGATCGATCAGTTCATACGACCGATCGATCGTAACCAAAACCATTTCATTTTTGCTGCTTAGCTCGACTGAAGTTGGACGTGCTACTGTGTAGACTCTGCTCTCTGTGGATACGATCCTTAAGTAATACTGCGAGACTTGTGCGCTTGCAGGAAATATTTTGGGCGAAAACTAATCCCCATCAATGATCAACGAATCGTTGAAACAAACATAAGTCTTAAATCAAAGACTATGTCGTCGAAACCCAACTAACACGTTGGTCTTAAAAGCAAAATTCGCCAAGCGGCTAACATAACCGCACGAGCACTGCTCCAACACACCATTCCAAACCTCGCTCTTGCACATTCATCACATGACCAACGAGTCATTAAGCAAATTCAAGACACTATCGAAAAAGTCACAAGCCGAGTTATCAAACTCGCAAATACATCAAAACGAGCTCAAACGTTCAAACAGCCTATCGGCAAAATCATCATCTGTAATAACGGATAAAGCCATCCAGGTACAAGAGAAACACGAGTTATCACACTCGGCCAAATCAAGTCTCAAACGATAAGTCATATGCTAAAGTCTTAAAGAAACGGAAACACAAATCATCAAACGAATGTTTACACTAGCACATCATCTATGGCAACGATCGGACCGTCGATCATCCCGGCCTCTCCGACGATCACCTCGTCCTATCCGAGCACGCTCAGGCCGGTAAGATCCGTCGCGATCTCATTCACGAAGTCATCGTAATCAGCATCGGCTCCCAGGTGTAGAGTCTTCAACGTCTCCATCTTGGTCTTCAAATCCCCAAGAGGAGTCGGAGTCTCGCTTTCGAGCGAAGCCACTATTTGAAGTGCATTCTTTGCCTGAGATCGAAAACAAAAGATGATGAGATTTCATAAAAAAATTACTAAGGCATGAAACTATCATAAAAATCTTACTAACCTGCATAAGGTTACACATACGGACAAACATCTCCTCTTAAAGCCGGATCACCTTGGCACGAGTGTTCTTAGCGCCGTCGCGGTACTTGCCTCGTGCGACCTCGCATTTTGCCACTTCCGTGGCCGCCTCCGTCTTGTGCTTAAGAGCACGCTTGGCCTCCGACTTCGCTTTCTTCTCGAAGCTGACAGCCTTGGTCTCGGTTTTGTAAGGCGATCAGCCGACAATGCTAACTTCTTCTCGTGAGACCTCTGAGCCGCCTTGAGACCATCGATCTCTCTATTCGCCGCAATCAAAGTATTTTGTAGCCGATCGTCAAGCGGTTCGTGGCCACCATGTCCTGCATGATCAAAGAAACAAACAACTAAGTCATTAAGTTCATTATAATGGAAAGAATCACGGATCACTTACGTTGAGTCCGGTGCGAGCCACGACCTAAAACTCCGCACGGCGACAAAGAGAACCAATCGGAGGGAACTCATCTCAAATCTCAACCGCACTCGCAAAGAACTCCACATTGGCTCTCCGAAGAGATCTTTGAGAGAATGGAGCAGCATCCGTAGGCGTAGCGTCGGACTCACCACTTGGAGGAAGAACCTCCTCGGCCTTCCTCGGCCTCTTCGATGAACCGGAGGCAGCACCCTTGCTTTTCTCCACGACACTAGAGATAGCCTTCACGGCTTTCTTCGGACAACCGAGAGCAACGCCTTTGCCTTTTTTCGAAGCCTTGGCGGCAGCTTTTTTTCTCCTTCCGTTCGGCAGCCCATTTTGAAACGCCAGACGAACTGCAAAGAGCACGTACGTTGATCCGGTGAGACGGATCCGCCAACTGCAAGACAGGCCCCTTGCATCCTACGACTGTCACCTCCATGGGTTGAGCCTCAGGAACGAGATCATCCATCAACGTTGCTTTAGTACTCGTCATCTCGCGAATATGATACTCTACAAAAGAAACGCAAAAAGGTTAGACGAAAAAACGAAATCGCAAGGTAAACAATCATGCGAGCTCAAATGATGAAACAATCTCAAGGATAATCACAAGCTACGCGGTCGTCGAAACCATCGCAATGGACCTCGTCATCGCTATAGTCTCCAATATACTCATCATTATCGTTTCGGAGACTACAACTGTCTTCATCACCATAAGAATCATCCTAACTAGCAATCCTATCGTTATCCAAACTAAGGCTTGGATTATCATCTTCACTAAGTTCTAAGGCGTGGTTCCCGGAGAAAGACTTACCTCTTTTGCTAGCATCATCCAAAATCTCTTTCAACGAATCATTAACCAAGCTATCATCATCGGAGGTTGCACAATCATCTAACTCATCAAGTTGGCTCGCGGATTCACCTAGGAATGATGATCCTCGAACCACGAGGACCACTCGGCTCGCGCCTTGGTCAGGAAGAAAATACGTGCGACCCGCGGAGGTCATGCAGCTTGCACCTTCGACCAAGGAGCAAGACCCGCAAGCCACATCGCTCGTACAGCTCGAGGGAATCATCTCTGAAAGAACGTGGCTCGCGAAATCCTCAAACGAACCATCTCGGCTCGCGTTTTCCTTCTCGCAGTTGAACCCGCGTTCCGGACAGGGCTCGTAGCTCGCGGAATGAGCCAAGACATCGCTGGAGCTCGCAGAAAGAAGATGGAGGCTCCTTTGGCTCGTGTTATGATTTCCGAATTCCATCCCATGACCCGGCTTGCCATCACAACTCGCTGGAACGACGAGAAAGTGTCCTTGGCTCGCATTGTCTCCATCCGCATCAAACCCGTGACCCAATATACGTTCATGGCTCGCGGAAGTGAGGCATGAACCCGTCCAGCTCGCGCCGTCTCTCCAAGGATCGAACATGCGACCCAAGCAATTGCGTTGGATCAACTCTTGCTTCTTCGCGACAATCAACTCTTGCTTCTTCATCTCCAACCAATCTCTAACGTACATACTATACTCTTCATCCTCCATTTCTCAAGTTCAAAATTTTTCTAAGTATGGAAGATGAAACATGTGAGAAAGAAAAAATTTCTTTACGACAACAGAGAGAATGAGAGAGTAACGAAAAGAGTTTGTGGAATGAGAGAATCAGAGAGTAATGAATAGTGAGTCGTGAATATTATATCGTTATAACGATTACTGCTAAAGCTTATAAGCACGCAAAGATCTGATGATAAAAACATTGAAACCTTTGTCAATTCATCCAAACATAGCTATGCTATCAAGTTTCTACCAAGAACAAGTCACATCAACAAAAAAAACACGAAGAACAAGAGAGAGAACAGAGAGTTACCTGAAAGTCTCTGAAGATCTCCGAAAATCCTTGGATGCAAGTTATGAGGAAATGGTGAGGGGATTCCTTACTTAAAGAAATTTTTGGAGGGAAAAACTTCACTATTTACCTTGAAAAACGAACCAAGATCTCTCTCCAAGTTTCGTATAAGACAAATTGCGAACATCGCAACTTATCATGCCGATCGCATCTCGCAAGGCATCAATTCAGTCGTCACCCGAACATTGGAACTATCGTCGTAACAGATCTTACGATATACGACTAACTATCATCTATCAATCTCCGAATACAACACTGAAACTCTCTGTTGCTAAACAAGCAACGCAGAGTTGGGGGGCTAATTGTGGGGGTCGGATTCCACCCTTCGAGATTGATAGCGTAAAAACTACTAAGTATCGTAGATAGTTGAAAGTCGTAAAAAAACTATCAAGATCAATAAGTTTACACGACCGTGAATGCTGGCGAGTCTTGAAAAGACCCGAGCTAAGAACGGATGAACTTATTTGCGGACATCAATGAGAAGGTTCCCGCGAATCGAGCTTGCTCGTGGCTCGCGGGACACATCCAGAGTCCAGTCTCGTGACCCGAGCTTGCTCCTGGCTCGCAGGTCGTGTCTGAGCTTTGATTCCGCGAGCCAAGCATTCTCGTGGCTCGCGGATCACGTTCGGGTTTTGATCCTGTGACCCGAGCCTGCTCGTGGCTCGCGGATCACTCGAGCTCCGATTCCCGTGACCCACAAATTCAAGCCAGGTCGCCATGTTTTCCCTCTGGTCCGAACCTTGACCTGGGATGAGGAGTGGCTCGAGGAATCATGCACAAGAGGTTCCCACGACCCAAACGAACGTCGTGGGTCACGGGACATCATCAAAGTCACTTCCTGCTACCCAAACATGAATAGTTGGTCGCGGAACAACGTCAATCATCAAGGTTCAATACCATTCCGCAGATGAATAAACCAAGTACTTAGTTCCAACGAGAACATGTGATCCGCGAGGTAACATTAACTTACATTATCACGAAATACGACCTACGTGTCCGATTACACTCTTCGACAGGCTAAGTTGTCTGATATTCCATCATGGGCCGATATCTGAGCCAAGCCCTTCAGTAGATCATACTAGAAGATTCGTAAATATTTGTGGACGTATCTACAAAAAAAGGTTCCTTCGATTTACGACGAAAAGGAAAGCTTCCGAAGGATCAACGGAGAAAAGGAAATTCTCCGATTCACATCGGAAAAATGGAAGTTATCTAAGGAGCAATCTACAAAGGAATGGAAGGAAGCCCATGATAAGCCCTACGACCTAGGACGGTTTAGCTGAGAGTATATATATCTTGCTAGTCATAGCTTACATTTTATCTTGAAATCTCTTAGCCTCTCGAATCCTAGAGAGCTTTAGCAATAAAATTCGTGATTCATCTATATTTTCTGTCTTTAGTTCATCTTTTTTTCCGTTCTGTTTTCTATCTTTAAATTCTGTCTGTTCTCTCTGTTTTCTCCGTTGTCATCTTTGCAAGTGATTCGTACAAAAAGATAGTCGACGGTCCCTTAAAAGTTTCGCTTTTACAAGTTTGTGGTTGCGTGAATTTCGGTACACACACCAAACAACAACAGATTGCCGCCTACATTCTCGAAGGACTTTTACTCAATCTTGAAACAAACAAGAGCTAATCAAACTGCAACAGTTTATATGGAAACAGAGTCTAAGTCTGACTAAATCATATCGAAAAGACTATAATTATTTTAAAATCATATGCGATCAACGTACACAGAGATTATATCCTTTGTGATAAGTCCTTTGGGATGAGTAACTCCTTCACCTTTGTTGTAACCCATGTAGCCCATGCGTGCACAGTCAATGACTTTCTGCAGAATTCGACGTGGCACATCAGTTGTCATCAAGAAATCCTCGTTCATTGTCTTACATGCATCTGCAGCCATTTATGGGAGTTTCCTAAAAGCTTCCTTTTCGGTAACACCATGTTGTTTCATATAATTCCAGTTGAGACACATCCTCTGCGCATGTCCTTCTAATCAAGATATATGTAAGATGGTAATCACATAACATATTAACTCGTTATTTTTATATCAAATTACATGATTTTATATGCTTCTTTTTTTCTTTTTTTTTACAGATTATAAGATTAGTCGTTAGTCTATAATTCAGTTCGAGATCCTCGTCTTATTAGAAAAAGAACCTTGTTCTTTAACCTTACACATAACACATCAACAAATCATGGTAAACTGAAAATGGGACAGGAAGGAAACTTAGTAACTATGTCGCATGGAAATTTTGTACAAGGTACGATTTTCGCTTCAGAATCAGAACTGGAAATACTGTAGTTGAGCAGCCCCCAGAGAATTAGTTACCTTAGACGAGACATTATTATTGAAAAGAGGTGTTCATTGTAATGTACCTCGAAACCGGTCAGGTCATTCAGTAAACGGGTATTTTGAGCTGACGATACGAGGATTTTGGGTCTGGATTTTAGCCACTCAAAAGCTTCCTTTCCATCGATCTGATCCATACCCCTCAAAGTTTCTGCCATGGTTACATAAGTCCCAATCCCGATTGTATTAATGATATATCGTGGATTTTATGGTTTTTAGCCACGATATAAAATGTTTTATCGAGTCTTTTTGGTGTTTTTCTAGGCTTTATTAGTATTTACATATTATAGCATGCATTTGGTGAACTTGGAGCTTTTTAGAAGGTTTATGGAGCAAAAGGGATCAAATGGAGTGGAGGGCACTTGGAGAAATTCGGAGAGAAAAATTTTGGAAAATTTCAGTAAGGGTGTCGATCGACACCACCTTGGTGTCGATCGACACCAGTCGCGGATCTCGCCGAAGCCCAGAAAAAATGAAAAATTGCAGTTTTGTCGAGAAGTTTATTAAAAGTTCACAGAAGGCCCAAATCGTGTTTTGGCTGTATAAATACTTGTTTTTTAGGTTTAGTTTTCACATATCTTAAATTCTATTAAGACTTAAGCAAGGAGGCTGTTCCAGAGCTTTTACGGAGAAGAAATCTCATTACTCTGCCAGTTAGAGAAGAATTTTTTAACCCTCTTATTTTATTTTATTGGAATTCTCTTTTCATGTTTACTTCTCTAATCATGTTGATTGTTTCAATTAATATGTGTGAGTAGTTTGCTTGTTACGCTTAGGGTAATTCTAGGGTTTATGATGGATTGATAGTTTAGGATAATTGTTAGAGGAATCATATGTAGTTCTTCATCTAAAATTGTGTTTAATGCTTGTTCTAGCTTGATCACCTGGAAACCTGATTATAGGTTAATTAATTGATGCGACAACATAATTAATTGCTGAAATTATTTTAGATGAGCAAAATATCTATCTGTAAAGAAATTTGGTTTAGGGATTTTGTGAACTTATTGAACTTAGGATTAATGCTTGTTTTTATTCATAGAATTTGCAAGGAAATTTTGGATTCTAGGATTTAGACATAGATAATCTTTGCAACGACAGTTGGTTGATTTTACATTTGTGATTCATGTTCTATGACAGTTCTTAATCATACTCTAACTAATATCTTATCTATGATTTTCAGATTTCCCAAAGAATTACCCATAGCGTAGCTTTTGTTTTATTGAATTTAAAAACCCTTTTTCCAACAGCTTTAATTAATAGCTAATCGTTAGTCATATTTATTTAATCTGCTTAGTAAAATTTTAATTCTTAAATCTATAGGGAACTTAAAGTCTATGTGGGTTCGATCCTTAAAAACTACAACTAATTAATTGTACTCTTGCAGTTAGCTCTCAGGGTAAATTTGAGCATATCAAGTTTTGGCGCCGTTGCTGGGGACTTAATTGTCTGCCCATAGATTATAGTTTTAGAATTTTTATTAATTTTTTAT
>OVAP01001990.1:0-21185 GCA_900406295.1 Aurinia saxatilis | reverse complement strand
ACAAATTAAGAAAAATTGTAATTAGACAAATCTACTCATATTTAATATAATATTAATTAAATGATAATGAAAAAAATAAACTTTAGGCAAAGGGTAAATCTAGAATTTGAACNAAATGAAAACGACACTCTTTGTGAAACAAAAAAATTAGTCTAAAACGACACTCTTTAAGAAACAGAGGGAGTAATAAATTATATTGAAAATATAAAACGATACTCTTTATGAAACGGAGGGAGTATTAATTACAGACTCGATATAATTAACTATTTTTATATATACATTAAGTTAATTTCAAAGGTTGGAAAATCATGTCCTATAGCAGTGATTCTAGCCTCTTCTTGATTACCAAGCATTAGTTGAGACTTAATTAACAAGTGATGACCAGAATGAAATCTACTATTATTTCTTTCTTTAATTAGAATGTTTTAGTTCAGAAATTAGGGATTGTTATTTGCTTCACATGTTATCCGTAGTACGATCCGTCTGGTAAATTACTTAGTATTTAGTAGCTTAAACAAAAAAAAAATGAAGTCCTCTTATAGATATACGCTAAATTATAGGACTTCATATAAGTTTAGTAAGAAATATTGAACTAGACTCAATTTACAAGAAAGATATAGTACACCTACAAAACAATATTAATTACAGATTGGATATAATTAATCTCTTTTTATATATACATTAAGTTAATTTAAAAGGTTGGGAAATCTTGTCCTATTGCAGTGATTCTAGTCTCTTCTTGATTCCTTAGTTGAGACTTAATTAAGAAGGGATGACCATTTGTTCCAACAATATCAAGTTTGGTAATGTTTGTTAATTACTATCAGGAACTTCCACGATGATCATTTTGGGCGTTAGTATTAAATTGTTTAGTGTAGTCGAAAACATATATATATGTGTGTTAAAGATAATGTTTTCAGCCATAATTATAAGAGAACAGTCATTGATTTAATAAAAAGTAATAAAGTTTTTCGACTTCATCAATTGCTTAGACCATGCATTAATTATATTAACCAACAACCAACGGTACAATCATCTAAGGAATTCAATTAATCCCAAATGAACATAGAATAAAAAAAATGTAGCACATTTTAGTGAGACAAAATCAATTGGGATTATTAGTTTTATATTTTGGAAAAATGAAACCAAAATTGTAAACATCTTGAAAGTTGTAAAACTAAGCTTATTTTAATATATTTTGAGGGTTTCAATAAATATAATAAATAATTACCAAAACGATCAGTTTATAAACTATGATAAAATTCGGAGGGACATGATGTCGAGATAGATTGCAATATGATTTATGTCATGGTACATGAGAGCTCTATTATCAATACGATCTGCTTTAACTTCTTTTTATTACCCAAGAAATTCTAGTTTTGTCACTTGTCTACTTAACACTTGAAAGCAACTCCTAAATATTACAATTTTGACCAGTCAACTAAAAACTCTCTATGTCTATTTTGTCCAATTATGTTTTCCGGTGGTCCCACCACTTCCAATTAATGTTAGACATATTATAATGTTCGATTTCATGATATGCTCTGATTTTGAATGGAAGATTCATGTTATGTCACTCTCATCTCTGTTTCTTGACTTCCACATGTTTTTTTTTATCTATACCAAGGTCTAACGTTTACAGATTAGTTTCATTTTTAAACAAACTTATAAGAGTTGGTGGTTTGATACGTATATAGAAATTTTGGTTTAGTGTTGGTTGGTTTTGGTAATTAAAGTGAATGGATAAACTATGATTAGGTTTACAAGAGGAAATTAGTGGATTTGTTGAATCACAAACTTTGATTATGTATTAACGTTCTAACGACTTTAAGGTTTTTCACAAATGTTTAAAATGATAACAAAAATGAATAGATTGCAGAATCCTTTCTTGACCAAAAAAAAAATCATTGTAGTTGTATGTTATGACATTAGTTTTATTTTTCACATCACTAACTACTTGTGGAATGTTACTATTTTTAGTTAGAAAAGTCATGTCTTTATGTTCTTCATAAATTCAAGTCATAAATGAAATGAGACTTAAAGTTATGTGAAAAGCATTAATCAACTTGAACATTGTTAGAGTTCTCATAATTTTGAGTTAAAAGTTCATAAAATATAACAAATTGATGCGAATGTGAGTGTTTTGACTTAAGCTCAACTCAAGCTAACAAACACATAAGTTAATATAGTAACTTTTGAAAGCGTAAAGTCCACATATAGAATACATAAGAATACGTTATATACTTGATTTCTACTTCTAAATTTAAAGTGTAAAATCCATAGAATTTACTTCATAATATGCTCTTCATTATATTGTATTGTTCAAAACAAAACAAAATGTTTCTTAAAAATGAGAACAATTTGGTTGAAATACATCAAACTAAATGTTTTTAGTAGTTCTCACATCATTTCCAAGATAAAAAAAACCAATTTTTTATATAGATCTTGATGTAAATGACATCAAAATGTGAAACCTTGAAAATTTTGAAGAAATATACTAATGAATATTTTTCATCTTGTGTATGAATTAGTTAAGGAATCATGATTGAAGTCCCTTGGCAAACTGCTGAGCCCAACAAATATTAAAACATTTGGCTGCCTAAAGAAAAAGAAAAAATATATGCCCTCAATATTATTCGAACTCTGGTTGATTTACAATCAATGATAACAGAACCATTAGACCACAATAAAGAATTTGTTCAATTTTGTTGCCCCAAATTCTTATTAAAATTTTAGTGCCTAAAGCTTGTGCTTCTTTTTTTTAGCCTCGGGCCGGGCCTGCNCTGCTGATGTTCGACATTTGATGATTCTTCCAATTTTTTCGGGGTAATGTTTGTAAAGAGGAAGGAGAGGGGAGAAGAAAATATGCGTTATTCAATCTTGGGTTTTAAAATAAATTATTAATCAATTAAATATTTTAGTTTCACCACTTAATGTATAGGGTTTATGATTTAATCGATTTTAGTTAATACGATATTAAACATCTGAATAAAAAATAAAATAAATGAACCATATCATGAACACTACAGGAGTTATGAATGTTTAAAGGTATGGTTAGCCACTTGAGTAAATCATTTTTTAGTACGTAACACTTAATTTATTTTGGTTAAATTTTGTTATTTAAAATAAAAATAGAAAATCATAAATAAAATTAATACTTAATATAACAGACCATGTTTTATTAACTGAAATTGCTATTGTTATTTTTTACTGAAATTTATACTGTACTTTTTTCCAAATTCCATATTTTTGGAAGTTAATTATTTTTAAATGACTTAAAACTGATATAATATACGTGTCCTTAAAGGAAAAAATCAAATCTGTCTAATGGGCCTATGCTATATAGAAAGAAAGAAAAAACAAATCGATAAATGGGTAAATGGTCTATGAACTGTTACTGCTATAATTAAAATGTTATAAAAACACAAATTAGTTAATTTAAATTAAAAAATTAAGGATGGTCATGATTATTTTTGGTAAACATTTGGGAGCCACAGTTACGTAGGGTCCCAAGGAAATATAATGATCATCGGTTATATTTGGAGACCAATGATTGTTTGTGAGATAATACTAAAATGAAATATTCTCTCATAAAAATAAACGAAAGTAATTAAGTATACTAAGTGGGAATTTATTGAATTATTGATGTTCTTTATAAAAAAGACAAACTTATAAGGGAAAATCATATGTAACATAAATATAATCTACTATATTATAAATCTTGTGTTGTCTTTTAATCGAAACAATCAATTTCAAATTAACCTCCAGTAACCAGAGTAACAAGATTTTGTAACAAGAACGAGACATGTTTCGAAGAAGATTGACAGAAACATATTGAACAACAAATTTTGGTCTTAATTCATAAAAGTATGAATTACTCGTTCTCTCTTTTCCCACGACACCATGTTTTAAAAATGTATGCTATATAGAAGAATTACATATCTAGGAAATAAATTATAGTATATGTTTGTGATGTGTGTGGATATGGTCTTTAGACCAAATCTCGGTCTTCATAGAAGTCTCTTTTACGAAAACCGATGTGTTAACGTGATTTGTGTCTCTATGAACTTTAAAATCTCCATCGGATAATGCAAGCACATCATGATGATCAGCTACACATTCTCCGGACGATTCTTTGCTTTTTTTAATCACNATGGTCTTTAGACCAAATCTCGGTCTTCATAGAAGTCTCTTTTACGAAAACCGATGTGTTAACGTGATTTGTGTCTCTATGAACTTTAAAATCTCCATCGGATAATGCAAGCACATCATGATGATCAGCTACACATTCTCCGGCCGATTCTTTGCTTTTTTCATCATGCATATATGTGCTCTATTTACAGATCACATTTTAACAATATAAAAAAGATATAGCTAAATGTTTTTTCTTTAGTTTTGGAGTAAATCAACTACTATATAATTATGATTATTCACAACAAAGTGTTTTAGTTGGTATTGTTATACGATGATTGATGACAATTGTTCTACTTTTAAAAATATTTGGTCGGAGTTTCATTATTGAATATTATTGCATACTACGTCCATCTGATATATATAGTTTATTATTCTCGCATAAATAAACATAACCAAAAAGTAAATAAATAGAAACCATGCATAGCTAATCTTTGTATTAAATAAAGGTCAATATTTGAATTTTAGGGAGGATTAAACGTATTTAACATTGGTTTATAATATATCTCAATCCTCTTAAGTGCTTATATATATACAACAATATATTATTAAGAGTGAAAACATAGATAAAGAGAACTGTAGTCCAATTTGTTTAGTTTAATAAAAGGAGAAACATTTTTGGTCCTATCAAATATACAGGTATGGGCCAATATGTCATTATATTTTCGTAACTTTGAATTAAATATATTATATATTTGGAAAAAGAGACAAAGCGATGGAAATGAAAGCCAAATTTTATATCTCTTTCGTACTTTTTTCTATAAAACAAGGTATAATAAAGAAACATTTTTCAATCGAGACCTATTTAATCCCACGTTAAAATTGTGGCGAACCAAACTACATGAATACAAAAATAAATAGATATTAACGATTTGTTATATTCTAAAAATCATAGCTATCCTAGTTAATAATGTTTTCTAATTCATTTTTTAAAGATATTGTTATCTTAAATGACTTAAAATCAGCTATGTAGTATCACGTGGTCAGTTTTTTTGGATAGGCCGGCCTAATTAAACATGGATTGATACGTTAGGATTAGGTTTTAGGGGTGTGAGAACGCATACGGTGTATCTTGTAGAATAGGAAAATTTTCTCTTTTTTATTTATTAGTTATGTTGGTTTTAAAGTGTATATAAAAGAATCTTAGGTTTGTAAGGATATTAACACATAATTAATTAAAAAAAACCTGGACTAAATGATATTCGCCTTAATTGTTCTTCTCCATCTCTTAAAGTTTTCGCTCTAGTTTTACAACAGTTACCATTTTGCTTGACCTGGTAAAATAACTGTACTATCAACAAATTTCACATTTCAATAATCAATAAAATTCATATTAAATCAAAACGCTTTCATTGCATGCAAGATGTGACTATACTTGTAAGTGATCAAAAATAGCGCAACAAAACCTGAGCAAGGCGTAAACTTATTCTCTTTTGAATTCCTATAAACGTGTTCGATACTTAAGAAGCTTCATGGCGTTTCAATTGGTTAATGTGAAACAAATTAAACATTTGGTCCTCTAATTAAAAATCAATGAACAAATTAAAGCTTTTTTTATTTTTGATGGATTTGTTTGCTCAGTCTCATAGAATTAGTCAGACGGGTTAAATCAGACGCGGTTAGTCTTTGATCAGCTAAGAAAGATAATTAAAAAACCAATCAGTATGCATTATGAATGGACATATATAGAAATTATACATGTTATGGTGTACGAAGGTCACTTAAAAAAGGTGGTAAGAACAAGACATAGCGATGAGAATGGGACCCAAGTGGTGACAACTCAACGGACCATTCGGACATAATACAAACAGATGTTACTAGTGCGTGGGAATCTGACGTACAACACCCATCATCGTACGGTCACTATTCATCTTCATACAATTGTAAGATCGATTTCACATTATTGATAACGATTGCAAACTCCTCACGATCCTCATCATATCATATACATTTGACTACTAAAAGAATTTGACCGATGCATTATTGTGGAGTAACTAATTGGCGACCTTGGTGATTATATATATGTATATAGCTTTAATCATAAAACTACAATTTGAATAGCGAAGTTGTTTATTTCATTTTATTCTATTTTTGTGTGTGAAAATTAAACTAACCTTTTTGAAGTAATATAGTTTTTTACAAGTGCAATATGAAGAGATACAAAATGATACACCTTAGTGAATATATATGTTGAAATATGTGTCTAGAAAAAACATTAAGATGAGCAGTAATATACGAGTTTTATAAAAAATAATTATAAACGGCGGCTTTACGGTCTGATCCAAATCACGTTCCGAATTGGTTCACATTATTCTTCTTCATACCATATAGTTTAAAAAATATGAAAATATTAAACAAAGATTATTGGATGGAGACCACAACAAAAACGGTCTCTCTCTTCTCTCACATTCCCATGTATATATACAGATGCTTGGCTTTTCCTTTTGCCTCATCACTTTTAATCTCTACTACTCATCGATCCATCATTCTCTCTAATCTCAAGAAACAATATATCTCTTACACATAGAGACTACACTCATCAGTCATCTAATAATCTTCAAAGCAGCTTTTCAGATTCAGCTCTTATGGATCATTTGTTACAACACCAGGTATGTATATAACTCCAATTAATATCCACAGTCTCTCTAACATCTTGAGTTGTTTTGTTTGTTTGTTTGAACTAAAATCGTGATGTATTTTGTTTTTTGTTTCTTGAAGGATGTTTTTGGGAATTACAACAAAGCAAGAGAAGCCATGGGAGTATCATGTTCATCAAACCCAACACAACTAGATCATCATCAGAATCAGAAGAAACCTTCTCCGGCCACCACGGCGGCGACGAGGCCACAACCACCGGAGCTAGCCCTGAGATGTCCACGTTGCGACTCAACAAACACAAAGTTTTGCTACTACAACAACTACAGCCTCTCTCAGCCTCGCTACTTTTGCAAATCATGCCGGAGATATTGGACTAAAGGCGGAACCCTAAGAAACATCCCCGTGGGTGGCGGCTGCCGGAAAAACAAAAGGTCCTCATCTTCCACTAGAAGCCTCAGAACCACCCCTGAACCAGCCTCGACGGCGAGTTTCAATGGGTACAATAACAATGAGCATATCGATCTCAGTTTAGCATTTGCCTTGCTTAACAAGCAACCTCCGGGGAGTTCTTCACATCTAGGGTTTCCTTCAGACTTTGGTAGCTCTCATCAGTCTGACATTGAGAGTGTGTTTGGGGCGAGCCAACAAAAGGAAAACGCTGCTTATGCGTTTGGAAATGGGAGCAGCGGGCTAGATATCGCGATGGTTGGGACTGATCCAAACAAGGTCTTGTGGGGGTTTCCATGGCAGATGAATGGAGAAAGCTATGGGATGATGAACATAGGAGGAGGAAATGGTCATGTAGATCAGATTGATTCAGGGAGGGAGATATGGACCAATATGAACTATATTAACTCTGGTGCTTTAATGTAGTTCAAATTGAAACCCCAATTTTATTTGGGTTTTAATTTAGGGTTTGAGTTATAATTTCTTCTTTTATCTTGGGAGAAAATGGGGGCTAGATATTTTATAAAATGGTTTAAGGAAATATAGAAATATTAGGGCTTCTTTAAAGAGTTTCAGATTTGGAAAATGGGGTTGGGGTGTTTGTTTTTTTTAAATTCAGTTTCTAATCTACATTGTTGAGTTTTCTTATCTTTTTTTTTTTTGTATGTTCACTATGTTTGAAATGAAACATTTCCTTTGCTTTTAATTGCTAGTTTCAAAAAAAAATTAAATAGATTTTTTGGTAAATTTTGCAGTTTGTGAAGTTCAAATTATTGATGAATATAATTAGTCTAGCTACTACTAACTTTTAACCCTAATGTCTCCAAATGGGTCTTAACAATTATTTATCTTATAAAAAAAATAGTGTTGGCGACTAGAGGCTTCTTAATGGAGTGGTCAATGACGTTGATGTTTCTACTTATTGATTTAGTGACGTTAAGGATCAATCTTGGTAAGGCATGTTGTTGTACAATTTCAAATATATATTGGTGTAATGTGGACTAACTAATTCTACTATATTAGTAGTAATCATTTCAAAGGAGAAATTTGTATAAGAAAAAAATCAAAAGTGATTTAAGTGCCAATGAAGAAATGTATATATATTGAAGTTTTTGGGGGTGAGAATATAAGACCAAAAAATGATGACCAAGGAAAGATCTCACCGAACCTAATTATGCTTACATAGGCTTATAATAACACACTTGAGAGAATGTTTAAATCAATATTATAATTTATCTTTGTTGGTTGGTAGTTGCCTTATACACAGAAACACGTGTTTACGTGTTTATGTATGAACATGAACTATATTATTAATTCAGGTATACGTATATATGATCAAGTATGAGCATTAGATACTACTCTTCGCACCCCGACCCTAGGCTAAAGCCCAAGAAACACAAGCTTTAGACACCAAAATATTAATAAGAATTTGGGGTAACATAATTGAACAAATTTTTTATTGTAGTCTAATGTTTCTGCTATCCTTGATTGTAAATTAACCAGGGTTCGAATAACATTGAGGACATATATTTTTTCTTTTTCTTTAGACAACCAAATATTTTGATATTTGTTGGGTCGACCCTATTAGTTACCGAGCAAGAATTGGAAAGAACCACAGAAAAAGTAAAATTTGACTAAAGTTACAGTTTTGTTGTGTGATAAATCATTAGTGTGGCAACTAGAAATGAAAAAAATTATTCAGCTCTTTCAAGATTACGTCTTAACATCTTGAACTTTTGAACCTATGGATACAAATTCATATCAACTTCGTTAAATAAAGTATACAACACAAATATCTTCCTCCTCCGTATTAAACGACCAGTGGCACTAATCAAAATCTAATCACGACATTGACAAGAGACGTTTTCCATTTGATGAGCATAACAATAGACGTTTTACAAGATTTCAGTCTTACTTATTTAAATTAATTCGGATACTCATCCAATATTCAACCGGGCCCATTGGGCCAGGTAATAGGCCCAGTGATAATCACAACCTGCTGAATAGACTAGAGACTTTCCTGTCTTTGATTATATCAACAGACCACATATGGTTCCACAGTGACAGAGCCTTAGCAGTCTCCCTCCTTGCTACTTAACATTAAATAAAACTACCACAATTCCAATACTCAGAACATGTATTTTTTTTAGAACAAAGTTCTCAAACTACTAATTCACATCAATACCAAAGTCACAGGAGTTGCTCTTATTATTCAACTCCATATCAAAGGTACCTGAGAAGAAGAAACCAATAGTTAGTTCCTTTAAAGAGTTTAGAGAGACCATTGATCAAAAAGATAGTAACCTTAGAGATGAGAATTACCTAATTATAGAAGTCATTCTCCAGCTATTTCTGAGGTTTCTTCCACAGAACACCAATCTTCTTCAGCACATTCCCATTTTTCTTCTTTGTCAAATCATCATCGATATCCTCAGAGTAAGGAGAATTTGTTTGGTTGTAGTTCTCAGCAAATTTACCGTTGTTTCCAGCAGAAAGCATGGCAGTAGCGGCTTCAGCAGCTTTTCTCCATTGGTTTGATTGAACTTTGAGCTTCCTGAGTTCTGTTTCCATATCCGAGTTTGAAGCTTGAGTAGCCTCTAGTTGCTCAGTGACCCTGACTGCTCTCTTGCTGCTCTTGTCAGCCTCCTCCATCGCAATCCCTAGCTTCATGAGCGCGTCTTGCACATCTGTCTCCCTCTTGTGAATATCTGACTTCAATGTCTCATTCTCGTCTGAAATGATCTGGAGTTCTGTCTCTTTATCCATCAAATCCGCTTTCAAGTTCTCAATCGCCTCCGTTAGCTTCTTCAGCTCAGCTTCAACATCTGTTTCTTTCTGGTCCTTCATCACTTTCAGGAATAGGTTATTCCTCTCCTCTGAGATAAACTTTAATTCTGTTTCCTTGTCCATCAACTTCGCCTTTAGCTCGTCTATCTCTGAGTTAGCTATCTTTAATTCAGACTGGAGTTCGGCTTGTATCCGTAACCTAGAACAAGCCTCTACATTCCCCTTTTGGTCTTTTTGCTCAGAAGCTTCTAGAGCCGCTCTCAGTTGCTCTACCTCACATCTTAAAGATGACAATTCTTCTTTCATCTCATTTGATTCCCCAAGTTTTAAACTTTCATAGTCTTTAAGCAGGATTTCGTGGTTTTCCAGATCCTCCGGATTAGTCTGAAGTTTATTCACAAGAGCTTCAAGCCATGCCATCTTCGATTTTGATCGTTCAAGCTCCACAGCCATCTTCTTGTAACTCTCAACGGCGTTTGTTCCATCTGACTTTAGTTCCTCTACTGCCTTTTTAGCATTCTCCAATTGCCTAAGAGTTTCGGTGGCTAAAGCCTCGGTCTCAGCTTCTGATACCTCACAGTCCTTAACTTGATTCCTAAAATTCTCGACAAGGAATAGTGTGTCCATTAAGTTACCTCTCAAAAGTTGAATCTCCGAATTACGCAACTCAGCTTGTTTCACATGACCAGCTTCAGAAGAAGCCACCATCTCAATCTGACGTTTGAGCTGTCGGATCTCATGGACAACAACAGACAATCCTGCCCTTTCACCAGCAGTAGTACTAAACTCCAAATCACATTCCTGAGATACACCTTGATGATGACCACTGATTTGATCAGTTGCTTCCTTTAAAGCTGAAACTTCAAAGAACTGATTCTGGCTCTCCTCAAGCTTGGAGAAAACTTCTTGCAGCTGTTTCCTGGACTTCTCTGCTTCTTCCTCTGCTTGCTTCTTTGATGTCTCAGACACTAAGACTTGATCTTTCGCCTTCTTCAGCTCCTCTTGAAGCTGTGAGACTATAGACTCTAGCTCGGTTATTCTACTCGGCCTCTTCTTCTGTTAGCAAATAAACATGTCAGGCCTTAAAGCAATCTCGAGGAGAAAAAACACAGAACAGACAATTGAGTGAAACTAAGTTACATTATCATCGCTCAACTACCCCAAATTAAATGTGCTACCTAATTCTATATCCCCATAGGCGCCTAAAAATTAAATGTATGCTAAAATTTTCCACACTAAAATCAATACAGAAACATGTTATGATGGAAAAACTTATCTTGGATCATGCAAATAAAAGAGAATAAATGAAAGCTAGACAATAACAATGAATGCTTCTTTATCAAATTGAGTAGAAAAAGATAGTGAACCAAGTGAATGTGCTTTTGACATTTCTATGGAAATCTTGTTCAAGATCCTTATACTGAATCTGAAACTAGCATAATACAAGAGGCTCATACCTCGGAGACAGGGCTTCGGGGAGACCTACGTTCCAGAACTTTTGGACTTTTATCCTTTGGTGTTTTGTTATTAGCTGAGACAGGAGAGGAAGAGGATTCAGGCTCTAGTCCTGTTATCTTCAGTGGCCGAGCAGCTCGAGGAGACACCTTCTTAGGAACATCCGGAGATCCATTCCTACCCCAAAACACAAAGGATTAAAAACAAAAAGATGAAAACTCAAAACCAATTGCAAAGCTGCAAGTAAATGATCCAGAGAACCATACAAACTCTAAAAGAGATTAGAGAAAATATTTAATTGGATTTGTTAAGATAGAAAAACAAATGTAATGAGGACCACAAGAATGCACCCTTCAAGATTCAGTGTTGAAAAAGAGATATACTCCCATAAAAAAACCACAAAAGAGGAGAAGAATCAGCTATAAATGCTAAGAACCATACAAAGACAAAAAAACCAAGATTTTACCTTGCCTTTTGGGTCTGCATACTGTAATATTATCACTCCTCCAAAGCAAAGGATGAATAAAAAACCTTGTTAAAGAAAAGATATTATCACGCCTTCTTTGCTTCTTCAATGTACCCTGACCCACCAAGAATTGTAGAGAGCTCAGGATAATTTAATGCAGAAAGATGGAGACATAAGAATCCAATGGCAGAGATAACATGAAAGGAGTTATTACAAAAAGGATAAGCTACATAAAAATAAGATTTCCTCACATCTGTTAATAAATTCATTACCAGAAAATGAACATCTTAAAATAGAAACAAAATCTTTTAGTGTCTTATGTGAGGCACATAGATTCATTGGATTGTACATCACCGTTTATCAACATTAAAGATACAAACATTCGGTTAACATCATACTACTGATAGTCCTGTCTACTGGCGAATCACAGTGCATACCCTTATGTTCATGAGTCTAGCTCAAACATCTGATTTTATAACAAAAAGCACTAGAGCCTTGATATTTAACTTGTTACTCAAGGAAGGATACAATACTTTAGTCAATATTTTGAAAATGGGACACATACAATCAACACAATCAGAATCAAATCTCAGGAGAAAACCAAAGAGATAATTACTAAAGGACTTTTTGTTGTGGATTTATCCAAATAAAACCAAAAAGAGAAAAGTAAAGACCAATTCATATCTTGATACTGTAACCACTGATGCTAACTACACAAGTTGTTTTGACTATAAAGTAACATAAAAGCAATCTTCCTTTGTTGCCTCTTGACTATGTAATGTTCACAACCTATCATCATGAAGGCTGGTACCAAAGGGTCCCTACACAACTACACAAGCAGCACAATTTGGTAGGTTTACATTTATGTCCCCACCAGATTGACCCTCCTAAATGGAACTCTAGAGGGTTACACTGTCATTATCTAAATCAAGTTCCATCTGCTCCTCCATTATTGCCGTGAAAAGAGGGGACTAAACGTTGTAGGAACTACTATCATGAATCATAATGAGCTTTTAAACATATTTTATATTAGACAACCCCAACATAAATTAAGCAGATTAATTGTAATACCCACTCAGAAGACAAAGTAGAAACCTATTTGGTTTCATGGATAAACTTTACCATGAAAAAGGAGAATCTAATTTGTAAATCCATTTGAGAGTGAATCATACAATGAATCATGTTAATTAAAAGTAAAGTAGGCATGAGCAAACAATCACAGTGCAGCACAGAAGAAAGCTACAACACTTAACCTTAAAAGTTACTAAAAACAAAAGAAAAAAAGGATTTTAAAATGAGCCCAGATATGAAGAAACATTAATAAAACTACCCCAAGATTCAAAAGTAAAATGAAAGCTGAAAATTATAACAGCAACAACAAAAAGAAAAGACATTTCAGTGATATTCATCATTTACACTGAGGAAATAAAATTAGAAACCTCACTTGTGGATTAAAGCTATAGGAAGACAAAAAAGACTCGAGCTTTCAGCGATTAAGCTAGCCTAGAAACGTGAAAAGCGAGGGAGAAGCAGAGTATCCAAAAAGGGAAACCAAAAACTCTAAAAAGAAACTACATTTTCCAGGAACGTGAGGTATTGCAGTTTTCATCAGAACCAAATTGAGAGGAACAAAGTGAGCTTCTTACACTGAGAAGAGGGTTCGTGGTTGAAGAAAAAGATTCAAACTTTTTTTGGTGAAAATCAAATTTGGTAGAGAGGAGAGAAGAGAGATTAGAGAGGAACGCAAAACCTAAAAAGTATTTTGAGGAATCCAAAGAAGAGATGTAAACAATGTGAGATGTGAGAGAGAGAGAGAAGTGGTGGTGTAAATGGTAATGTGTGTGTGTTTGTGGCTTTGGGCAGTGAGTCTGAGCAAACAAGGGAACAAAAGGTTATTCCAAAACGCAGCACGACAAAGCGTACACCTTTGTCGTTTTGAGTGTTGTTTTTGATTTTTAAACTTTTTTTTGTTATTTCTTGTTTCTAGACCATTTTTTACAAGTCCGAATACCAAAGCGGGGAATATTTAATTTCTACTTACTAATTTTAGTTTTTTGAAGAAAAAAATCCAAAAAATACACCAATTTAGTAAAATTTGTCAATTAAATACACAAATTTTTTTGTTTTCATTACAATATACAAACTGAATTTTTTTTCCACATTAATATACAAACTCATTAATTTTATACATTTTTATAAACAAGTTTTTTGAAATTTTAATTTTGCCCTCAACTTTATCTCTCAAATTAATTTGTTTATAAATTTTGAAAAAATCCATAATAAATATTTAAAAATACAAAAAAATTATCAAATAAATTTTAAAATGTTTTATAGAATTTTAGGGTTTAGAATATAAGATTTAGGGTTAAACCCTAAACTCTAAAAAATGTTTTAAACTCTGAACCTCTAAAATATAAACCATGAAACCTTAAAACTTTAACCCAAAACTTTTTAAACACTAAACCCCAACCCTACAAATTTTCAACCCTAAATCTTAAAATCTTAAACCATGAATTAAAGCTTAGGGTTTAAAATGGGTAAAACAATCTGATTTGTAACAGTTAGAGTTTAAAACTTTAGGATTCAGTGTAAATGTTTTAGGATTAGAGTGAGTGTTTAATAAGTATTTGGGTTTAAGTTTTAATATTTTGGGGTTTATATTTTAGGGTTTTAGGGGGTAAAACTTTTTTAGGGTTTAAATTTTAGGATTTAGGGTTTTAACCCTTAACCTTAGATTTTAAACCTTAAAGGCTTATAAAATTTTATAAAACATCTTAAATTTTATTTTATAATTTTTTGTATTTTTTAAATATTTATTTGTCAGTTTTATCTAAATTTATGAAGAAACTAATTTGAGGGAAACAATTAAGGGTAAAACTAGAATTTCAAAAAGGTTGTGTATAAAAATGTACAAAATTAATGAGTTCGTGTATTAATCTGAAAAAAAATTCAGTTCGTGTGTTAATATGGTAACGAAAAAAATTCATGTATTTAAATGGTAAATTTTGTTGAGTTGGTGTATTTTTTGAATTTTTCNTGTGTATAAAAATGTACAAAATTAATGAGTTCGTGTATTAATCTGAAAAAAATTCAGTTCGTGTGTTAATATGGTAACGAAAAAAATTCATGTATTTAAATGGTAAATTTTGTTGAGTTGATGTATTTTTTGAATTTTTTCCCCTTTTTTAATTTTATCAAATACTCTTCAAAAATTTTATTGATTAACATATAGTTTACCTTGCTTATTGTGTTAGTTTCAAATTACTAGTCTAAATACAGTTTTGATGTACTAATACTGACTAGACCGAGTGAAAAATAATATACCGTCCCAAAAAAAAATTTGGACTATATACCATTTTAAAAAAATCAGTTGTTGTTTCATATTTTTGTAATTTCGAATGTTGATACACTTTCATGTATAATATCAAGAAGGTATGAATGACCCTAAATTTCAAATACTATTAGAGAAATAGTTGGATTCAGTGTTTAACCATTTTTTAGAGAACGGCCCTACTTCCAATGTTTATTGTATTTGTGCATTTTTCAGAATACCATTCATATTTAGTATTGTATTAGTTTTAGTTTGCTAATATAGACAGAACATTTTAGGACCAATAATTAGAACATTTTTCTTGACTTTCTCTCTTAACTTCTATTATTGTCACCATTTGGTTTTTGACTATTTTATTTTGGCTTTCCAGTCACAACTAACTATTATTTTTATTATTTTGAAAAAAAAGAAGTCAAATATACATCATTTACAAAGAAAATCTGATCTGAACATAAGAAATTAGTTTGTCTTCGGATAAAGTTATATGTAGATTCTTCATTCTTTTTGTTTTCTGTCAAAGTGTCAACATCTTAAGGGCAAACCACAAATTCTTGCGTAAATGGGCCATTACATTACAATAAACTAGGGCCTACGCTAGCCCATTCGTTTACTTTGTCAGGCCCATTCATTTCTAAGGAGTACATACTATTTGCAACATCATATAAAGTGACTTCAAGCCAAAAAAAACCAATGCATTTATTTATCTTTCACTCCAAGGCGTGCAGTGAATTCCCGGAAATTAAGAAAGAAGTAGGATTGAGGAGATTTGATGGCATAGTCGGTCAGGGAATACTTTATTAAAACTTTTGAACAAACTACTAATTGCTGATAAAGCATACTTATATCGTTAAGTGTGTCTTAGGACACAGTAGTTCCAGCTAAATAAAATCTGTTTATTACCGGTTTCATTTGGTAAGATGACTTCAATAACAAATATGTCTGGATTAGCCACTGCTTGATGCTATATAAAATTTTACAGTCATTTTTTTTATTGCAATCTTGAATTGTTAGATTTTTTTATTTTCTTTTACAATGTTTTCTTTTTCTTAGGTCAAATTGTTTTCAGAAACAACAACTCTTAGAGTACATCCATTGACGTTGTTTAATGGAGTTGTTTAGATAAAAAAAACAAAAATAAAAGAAATATGTAAGCAACACTACTAAAATTGTTTAACTAAACAATTTTGATAACTCTTAAACAACACTAGAAATAATTTAATATTATATAAATTAATTAAAAATTATTAAAAAATCTTAAGGATTGATTATGGATGGAAATGATTTAATGAATCTAACAAAGACCAAATCTCTATCTTCAATAAACATAACAATAACAGGAAAAATAAAGTGTAAATTAAAATCCAAACACATTTAAAAATAAGAACCTAACCTTTTTTTAGCGGAAACATATTAAAACGTAATTAGTAGCTAAAGATTTGGATTCACAACTTAACAAAGTCCTTAGTGTCTAAGTATTTCACAAAACTATAGTCTGTTTTTAGAAACCAAACAAAGAGGTATTAATTATAACCGTCAGTTGGTGACAAGTGTCGTAATGACAGAACGCGTGAACTCTTAAAGTCATGTCCACTTATGTAAATAATAACACTAATACACATCTTCTTCACCGCTATTTCCAGCAAGAAACAGAGCAAAGCATGAGATCATCAAGCGGTAACCTTATAGGTCTCGTAAATTTCCTAACTTTCCTTCTCTCAGTCCCAATCCTCGGCGGTGGAATATGGTTAAGCAACCGAGCAAACTCCACAGACTGCTTACGTTTCCTCCAATGGCCACTCATCGTAATCGGAATCTCCATCATGGTTGTTTCTTTAGCAGGAATGGCCGGAGGTTGTTACCAGAACAAGTTCCTCATGTGGCTTTACCTCTTTGTTATGTTCTTTGTTATAGCTGCTTTGATAGGTTTTATCATCTTTGCTTATGCTGTTACTGATAAAGGGTCAGGCCGGTTTGTGATGAACCGGAAGTATGCGGATTATTACCTCCGTGATTATTCGGGTTGGTTAAGGGATCGAGTCTCGGATAATTGGAGGGAGATTGGATCGTGTGTTAGAGATTCTGGTGTTTGTAAGAAGATTGGTAGACGTTTGAATGGTGTTCCTGAGACTTCTCAGATGTTTTTCTTCAGAAAGCTTACTCCTCTTGAGGTAATCTTTTTAAATTTTTATTCTTTATTCTGATGTTTTTGCGAATTTTGAAAGATGTCTTAATCTAAAAACATAGGAAAGTTAGTTACTTTATTCACTAATCAAATTAGAAAAAAACCAGGAAGAATATAGAATTGGATATTCGGTTTTATCAAGAAATATATATTATCAGGTTTTTCTTTGTCTAGGTCCATAAACCAATGTTCATAGCTCAATTATTTTTGAAGTGTTTTTTTTTTCCCTAAAATAACTAGACCTGACTGAAACATGGAAGTTTGAATTTTTGTTCTTTCCGGTTTATTGTGGTAAGTTTAATTATTGAGGTGAGTTAACCATAAATGAAGTAGTTTTTGCATGTGAGGTTAGGAATTACATATGCCTGGCTCTTACAGTACGTTGACCGACTTTACCTCTGGCTCTATTGGTCAAGTTCTGGCTTTTGTAATTTTGTTCATAAATGTTTTCTTGTTATCTCCTAACCTGTTCACATGACTTTTAATCTATCAAAATCTTGAAACTTGTAATCGCCATGTAAATGTAGTACTAGTATTTACCAGGTAGGTACTAGCTAGTATTGTATGAATCGAAAGATTGAAAGAGTATAGTCGCTAAAAGTCTTTTCTTAATGAAAGATTCTTCAGCTTTGTATATTATGAGTCTATGGCTAGTTATGTGAGTGTGTGATACTTACGGTCGTTGTGAATTGTGATAAAGTTTCTCTAAATAATCTCTTTTTACGGTTACTCAATGGTTTTAGATTATTTATCATACAATGTCACTTGTTCTTTGAGTCTTACGTGGTCCGTACCCTTACACAATCTGTAATTGTCTTAAATCTGCAGTCTGGATGTTGCAAGCCACCAACAGATTGTGGCTATACGTACGTGAACGAGACAGTGTGGATTCCAGGTGGAGACATGGTGAGACCAGACCCGGACTGTATGTTGTGGAACAATGACCAGAGACTACTATGTTACAATTGTGGCTCTTGTAAAGCCGGTGTTCTTGGTAGCTTGAAAGAGAGTTGGAGAAAAGTGTCTGTGATCAACATTGTGGTCTTGATCATACTTGTTATCTTCTATGTCATCGCTTATGCAGCTTACCGCAATGTTAAGAGGATTGATAACGACGAATTGGCTGGTGAGGCTAGGATGACCAAATCTCATCCTAGTCATTTTCAGATCTGATGAGACTTTTTAGTAGATTATATATGATCAGTTATGTTCTACTGTATGATGGTTTATGTTGGTGTAGACTTGTAGTGAATCCTAATTCGAACTTTGTGTTTTCTTAGTTTTGGTGTTGGTGTTTCAGGATATGTATGAAGTTATTATTTTGTTTTTACACTATTTGGGTTGCAATTTAGATAAGTATATTAACTACTTCTCATGATAAATGATTTACTCTTGGAATTAATAACCTTTTTTGTGATCGTCAGAAACAAATACTATTCTTTTGTGCTTTTCCTTGTTTGGCCATCAATGTTTTAGTCTTAATGGTTTTCCAATTATCTCTTCAGTATTATCATCATATACTTTGTACACATATCCATCTTTGCTCTACGAATAACCTTTCCATGATAAACAAAAAAATGATTCTCTTATGATTTTCCTTGCTTGGCCATCAGGATTTGCTCTAGTGGTTTTTCTTGCCTTGATCGTTATAATATTCTTGTCTCGTGTATAAATATGCATACGTAAATATAGAAACCACGATCGTAAAAACATATACTACAAATATAGGTCCTCGTATCTTTTGATATGGTGGTGACATCAGTAAAATTGGTCGTTCACGAACACCCGTTGTGTCCATCTTCTCGGTTTCGTAATGCCAAGTGTAATCTGTGCAAGGAAAAAGGTCAATTCTACGGTGGATATCGTTGCAATGATATTAATTGTGCTGGAGATGGCATATGGTTCCACAAAGAATGTGCCGAATCACCATCACAAATCAATCATCCTTCTCACCCACAACATCTTCTCAAGTTTATCAAGAGATGTAGCGTCAAGTGTAGTCTATGTGGAACAGTATGGGTTGATAATTGCTATGGTTGTTCCATATGTAACTTTTATGTGGATCCAACTTGTGTAAGAAAATCGCCACCATCTCTTATCATTCACGATTCCAAGTACCATAGGCAGCATCCACTTCGTTTCGTAAAGAAAAATAGTTATTCTATTACTAAATTTTGTGAAGTATGCGATCAATGGATTGGTTCTGGATCCATTTATGCATGTGTTGATTGCAATGTGTACATCCACATAGAATGTGTTAACCTATCACAAAAGGTTCACCATCCTTCTCACCCTAATCATCCTCTCGAGTTGTTCGCGTCAAGATGGTTATTATATGACGCCGAGAAGACATGCATTTTGTGTGATATAAAATTAGATGGTTTGTTGTACCACTGTTCCATATGCAACTTCAGTGTTTGTCCATCTTGTGTGACCAACCCTCCACCTCTTTCTATTCAACACCCTAAGACTCACATGCACCAACTCAATCTCTTGTCAATAAAAATTACATTTACTTGTAAGGCTTGTGGGATGCAAGGCACAAAAAGCCCCTATTTATGCATTCAATGCGGTTTTATAGTCCATCGAGATTGTATTGATTTACCTCGTGTTGTAAACATAAATAGACACGATCATCGAATGTCTCTCCGTCATCAACGCCCCCGTATATATTTCAAATGTGGAGTTTGTCGCAAAAATGTTGTTCCTTATTACATGTCACAAGACAATGATGTCGATAGGACTTGGTTGTGATGTCTGTGACTGTAAATTGCATTTCTATTGCGCTACTCTACCAGAATCCGTAAAACATAGATATGATGAGCATCCTCTCGACTTGCGTTATCCCAGAGATATAAAAGAAAAATATTGGTGTGACCTGTGCGAGAAGGAAACAGATCCAAACAATTGGTTTTACGCATGCTCTGACTGTGAAGCAGCTTTTCATGTTGAATGTGTATTTGGAGAATTCTCACGAGTCATGCCAATGCGCGTAATGGAGTTAAAGGACGTGAAATACAGATTTGAAGTTGTTCCTAACAGTTACAGTTCTAGGCCACTTTGCAATGGATGTGATTCTCGATGCAGGGTCCCTTTTATTGCAAAGATACTTGGTCCAAGCACTATATACGCTTGTTCAACCAGTTGTTTAATACGAATTTCTAAGAGAAACAATCTTTAGAGATTTTTCAAAAAGTTTCCATGTAAAAAAAACATTGTTAATATAAAAAGTGTGATTGTTTCCGTGGTAAGAAAAACCTAGATTTTCTTTTGGCTATATGTTTGCTTTTTAGTATCAGTTGTGTAATTTGTATCGCTTGTATATGATCAATGTGTACGTAGAAAAGTAATTGTATGTACCGCATGCTTCTGGTAGATTTTTAGTAGATTAAGTGGGTAATATGAGTCATGTTTTACTGTATGATGGTTTAGGTTGTTGTAGACTTGTAGTGATCCAGATTCGAACTTTGCTTTCTTACTTTTTGTGTTGGTGTTTCAGGATATGTATGATGATAATGATCATTAGTATTTTTGTTGTTTTGTACTACACTACTTGGGTTGCAATTTGGTAGCAGAACTGAGACTTACTCCAGAAAAAATGGTTGTGCATCTCATTCATTATCTCAACATACCGACTATAATGGTTTACATTGATATGGAAAATCAAAACCAGTACTCAACTAAGTTGAGGACAGTTCCTCAAGGGGTTTTCAAATTACTCACAGTGG
>OVAP01001989.1:0-21200 GCA_900406295.1 Aurinia saxatilis | reverse complement strand
GAGAACTACTCACACATGGTGAGAGAAGACATCAAGAGATTTTAATAGAAAAATGATGCAATAAGAAAATATCAAAGAGGGTTCAAAGATTTCTCCCTTACAAAAACTCTCAAAGAATAATCAAAGCATATCCTAAACAATGGCTGCACGACAAGTATTTATAGGTACAAACACGAATTTAGGTCTAGAGAATAATCATAGAGGTTTTGGAAAGTCTTCATAAAAATAATGGAAAATCTCCATTCTGATCGCGCGAATGGAAAATAATGGGTCCCACTCGGTCGGAGCTCGCGGGAAGAGACAGACCCTGGCCAAGCGGGTTTGCTTCGACCGGGTCCCACCTGGTTGAAGCTCGCGGATAGTTGTGGAGGAGCAAGTCTGTGGGCCGTGATCAGGTCGAAGCTTGCTTGGATGATTGTCTGGATGATCTGATCGGGACCCACCTGGTAAATGTCCATAGACTATGTTCGATGGTTCATCGTGTGGGTTGTAGAAGGTCTGGCCCACGGAACTAACCTGATGACCTGTCTCGCAAGCTGAACCCCTTGCACAACGTGCGGGATGGTCCGTGTCCGTGGTTCGTGGGCCATTGTAGTGTTCTGTGGCGAACACTGAGCCGTTCCATGCTATCAATCTTCGGGGGTGGAATCCGACCCCCACAACGGGGTCATGGTAGCGCGCTGTCAGTCATCATAACGAGCTCTCGTGCGGCGAGCGGTCTCATCATCAGGGGCCTCATCGTCAGAGCCATGGTCGTCTCCATCACGGGTCTCGCCATCGTGGGCCTGCTTGCAACGAGCCTCTCCACTGGGGCCTTCAGTGTCGTGGGCTGAGGATCCTCCACCACACACAACCTTGGACAGAGCGTCCCAAATCCTAGTAAGCATGGAATGCTGACGGTGCTGGTTCTCCAGGATGCGGTCAAGTCGCTGCTCCACGGAAGAACCCGAAGGAAGAGGCTCAAGATCATACTCACCAGTGTAAGGTGGCAAGATGTACTCCGGTGTGGAGGGCTGACGCGGTGGAGCAGGTGGTGAAGGTCGGCGACGGGTAGAACGTCGTGGTGGGTCACAAAACAGCCGCGGAGGGACAATGAAACGTAGAACCTCTCTAGTAAATGGGGAGGTCAGGCCGTGAACCGGTAATCTGACACGTCTCACGAATCCCTGGTCGTCGGTGTAAGTATACGTACGGATATCACCTCTCACAATACGGGCCGCCTTGAGGTACTCATAATCGAAGAACGCGGTCGCCTTCTTTGGTTCTGGTTATGCACTCAAATCAACGCCACTCCGTAAGAAAATAGGAGTTAGCAAGTTACCTAGGTACTCGTCGTTGGAGCTGGATATGTTAATTCCACGCGATCTCTTGGTGACGAGCATTTAAGCAAATTTGTACCCCAGGTTTGTTTCTAACTCCATAGGAATTATGCGCCACGTCTCACGAGAGTAGATAGCAGAATCAAGCGAGCGAGGAAGGCCGTAGTGGAGGAGAACCATCTCTGCGTCTGTGACTCAACCTGTCTCCTCCTTGCCGAAAAACAAGCTTCCAATTATCTTCGTGGCCACTCGAATCACTGGGTTGCGGATTTTGGACAGTTTTCGTTCGCGCGAGGAGACTGTGGCGTGTCCGATAAGGTGCCAAAGCTCCATAGTGTCGAAGGTTGGGCAATGGCAGCCCATATCTGTTGCATTTAAACCAAAGACCTCACAAAGATCAGGAATCGAGAGCTGAAAGAGTTGACCTCTAGAGAAGAAGGTGATGTATGCATCAGTTGCATCATCATGGCTGCCGGTCCGCATGTGTAGCTCCACCGAGGCAAAGAATTGCCGAGCTAACTCCTCGTGAAGATCATAAGACCTGTATGGTAAGGTACCAAGGCCTAGCGGCGCAGTATTGCTGTCATGTCATCTAGAATCCCCATTGTCCGGAATGCGTCCACAGAAATGACTCTGGCGGGTCTGAATTTGATTCATAGCCAACCGTTGTAGAAGACCTTGTAGGCTACGCCCCATGGCTCATCTGGTCGCCTCTCGCGATACTTGGAGCAAGCCTTCAAGTCACCAAGTGTGATGTTCTCACCCATCTTCATCGGTAAGTTGTCTTCGAAAGGTTTGCCATCCGGTCTAGGTCAAGGAGGTAGTGTGATTTCAGGAGCCTCCTCCGCATCGGACTGACCATCATAATTTTCTTCTTCATCCTCATAACTGGATAATTCCGGAGATGCAACGCGTTTCTCCTTGGCCTTTTGAGCTCGAGAGAGAGATGGCCGTGGTGGTTGGGATGTTGGTTTCTTTGCGAGTTGGCGTGGTGGATTCTTGCGTATGGCGGTACCGGAGCCTCCATCTCTTGCCATATTCCTACACAACATCAAGCAAACACAACCATCACAAGTCAATACCAATACACCAAATGGCTGACCCAATCAAAATGAGCAAGTATAAGTTCATAAACATTCTAGCTAAACATGTCCAAAACTAGAGAAACTCATATGAAGCCATTTGTTCAACCCAAACTTAACCAATTCACAACTTCTATCAAAACTCAATTCAAGTGCCTAAATCATCAAATTCACAAAATAATTGAGGTGAATGGTTCCTTATGTCTAGACTCATGTAATTCTACACTCTAGAGTTCCAAATCATAGCAAAGACCAACCAAATAGTAATTTTTCAAAACTCCAAAAACTCATAGTTAAGACATGGAATAGGCATAAAAACATCCTAGGATGCCTAATATAACCAACAATCAACCTAAAAAGCCATAAATCAAACCCGGATTTGTCAAAATTGAGTTCTTCAATTCGTCCAATAAAGTTGAGAATTGAGTGACTTACCTTGCTTCGGTGATTGAAAGGAGTGTAGAATCAGATAGAGCACGGAAAAACAAGTGGATTAGGGCCAAGAATCTGAGAATTGAGAGAGTTATGGGTTTATGAAAATTCCCCTCAAAATCGCCTAAGAGGTGAGGAAGAGAGCAAAAACGAGTTTTTTTATCTTATTTGGGATTGGTTTGGGCTTAAATTGGTGTTTTTTTGTTTAAGTAAATCGGGGGTGACTTGCCCGGGCACGGATCGATCGATCCGTGCATGGATCGATCGATCCACTCGCGCGGGTCGATCCTCGGCTCATTCGCAGTTGCCTCTCGTTACACACGGATCGATCGATCCATGACAAATTTTTTTTTTTTTTTTTTAACTTAAACACTTAGAGATCTGGTGCACGTGGATTTAGACACACACGTCGAACCATGAGCAAAGAACAATTATAGGCGACCAAATCCTCTGTTTCCGCAAGATCTTCATCATAAATAGATTCAATGTTAGTGCCCGATGCATCAAGTAGAAGACCTCGACGGTTTCGTGAAGGACATGCTGACTGGCGGTGCCCAATTTCACCACAAGAAAAATACTTAACAGTTTTAGTCCTCGGGTTACAGATGTTGTCAAAAGGAACTGATTCTTGTTTTACAGGAGAGGGACCCGCAGGGTAGGAAGATGACGGTACCAAAGGAGATTAACAAGATGGACGTGTAGATATCCAGGAGGAAGAATTGGACCGCGTCTGAGCTTCGACAGTGATGGCTTGTTGTTGAGCTTCTGAAACAGAGAGCGGTCGAAACAGGGTCAGTGTATGCTGAATTTGGAGTCGAAGACCACCAATAAATCTGGCCACCAACTGTTGTTCGGAGTTGAGTATCCACTCAATTAACCATCATGAAAAATTCCTTCGAATACTCCTCCACCGTGCGATTACCCTGTCGTAGATTCTGAAATTTTTGAAACATCAATTGATCATAATTATAAGGAAGAAATTGTTCCTCATAACATGCTTCAACTTGTCACACGTCGTGATCTTGGACTTGCCCATGCGAGCACGATGCGTCTTGTGTTGAGTCCAGCAAGCAGCTGCCCTGTCTTGAAAACGAATTGCAATCAGAGGCACACATCGATCAAGAGAAACACGCTTGAACTCGAGAATTGCTTTGACCGTAACAAATCAATCCAGCAATTCTTTTGGGATGTTATTCTGATAGACCTGCTCATTTCTATGAGAAGAAGTACAGCCGAAGAACGAGGAAAACGTTAGTTTGGGTGCAACGGCTCAAACAGAGGCGTACTAAAGCCCAATCTGTCAAGACAAAGGAGTTAGAAGAAAAGGAAAGTGATGGCATCATGCGTGAGGAAGAAGTTAAGATGATTTATCAAATATTGAGTTTTCCAATTTATGTGATTCTAGTTCATGGTTTTGAGATAGTTTCTATTTATGTTTTACTTTGTGAACAAGGTCTAATCCTCTTTATAAGGGGACCTAGAGAACTTTTTACATCTTATCAATAAAGATCAATAGCAAAGGAGTTTTTCGATTCCTCTAATAATCGATACACAAGGTTGCTAGTTCCTCATAATACTAGTAGGAGTATGTTAGCTAACTCGAATAGCTAATCCCTTGATATATACTAGCCGTGTCTATCAAATTGGTATCAGAGCATGACGAAAACCACATCGAACAAAACTTCAAAGAGAGTGTTACGCAGCATGGGTGGAGAGGACGGTGTGGAGAGGACCAAACCTGGCGACGACGAGCCAACCCTAGAAGTTGAAGCCACGTCTTCGGAAGGAGAGGAGACTAAGATGGAACCGACACTAACGGAATTGATGCGAGCTATCGGACTCCTCAACGCCAAAGTAGCTGTTCTCACGAAGAAGAATTTTGAGGAAGAGGAGTCAAGTAAGGGAGAGAGAACTTCGGCCGCCAAGCTCGATGCAAGGACTTCGGCCGCAAAGGCTGATGACGCGAAACCACCGCCTGCAACAGGGGTATCCTCTGAATCAGCGAAAACAGGGGAGGCACCAAACAGGAAGGTCGACATAGCCAGTTTCTCAGGAGAAAATCCAGAAGGATGGGTTCTACAGGCTGAACGATACTTCATGTTTTATCGATCATCAGAAGAAGAGAAGAACGAAATCGCGTTCTACAACATGACCGGTGAAGCGTTGATTTGGTTTCAAAGTGAAGAGTCACAACAACCAATAGTGTCGTGGGAGGACTTTAGGGGACGACTTTTTCTACGGTTCGGAAGTACCAATCGAGACCCTCCCTACACTAGATTGATGAACTTGAAGCAAACTCGCTCCGTGGCTGATTATCGGCGACAATTCGAGGAGGTAACTGCGACGGCTAGAGAACTCCCACAGGACTTCCTTGAGGAAGCTTTCTTGAACGGGCTAAGACCAGAAGTGGCGGAGGAGGTTAATTGTTCTGTACTACAGGACTATCGAGACTTAAGGAAGTGGCTCAGAAGATCGAGAATAAGAACTTAGTGGTAAAGACAGGGAAGAGTTTGGCTCACACACAGAACACGCGACACCAATCACTCGGAGGGCAAAATAGAGGAGAGTGGAATAACGGCAGAGATAATCCCTATACGACTTTGGGAACCAGCAGCAAGTCTCCGGTGTCTAAAGACCCAGGACAGGTACTACGGCTTAGCCTCGCAGAGATTGAGGAGAAGAAGGCTAAGGGGCTCTGTTTCCGGTGTGACTCTAAATGGCAACCAGGCCATCGCTGTTCGGGAAAGCGACTCCAGATTCTACTCGTGGAGGATGCTACAGACGATGATGACAGTGATGAGATCGACGAGGACGAAACCGAGCCAGCCAAGCTGTCGCTTAACTCCATCGCCGGCCTTGCATTTAAACGCACAATGAGGATGCAGGGAACAATCGGTGAACGTGAGGTAGAAATCTTGGTGGATAGTGGGGCTACCGACAACTTTGTGTGTAGCAAGCTAGTGCACGAGCTTTCAGTGCCCATGGACCGGAGCAAGACTTTCGATGTCTCGGTAGGGGATGGTCACGTATTAACTAGTCCAGGGAAGTGTCGAGGAGTGAGCCTTATCTTACAAGGAGTGGAGGTCAGAGGAGATTTCCTAGCATTCGATCTGGGGGGAACAGACATGATATTGGGGTATAAATGGCTGGAAACGTTGGGAGAAACTCAAATAAACTGGAAACTACACACTCTACGGTTCAAGGTCAACGGACAGTGGGAGATCTTGGTCGGCGACCCGAGCCTCCTCAAGTCGCAAGTTTCCTTGAACGTAATGCTGAGGACGATACGTAAGGAAAAACAAGGCGTACTCTTGGAGTTACGGCATTTGGACTCAGAGGAACCCGCATTCACGGAACCAGAGGACCCTCGGTTGCGGAGACTGCTCGGGGAGTATGCATCCGTCTTCACCATACCTACAAGCTTACCACCACCACGGGGGAAAGATCATGCAATTGTGCTTAAAGAGGGGTCACCCCCAGTCAACGTTCGTCCATATCGATACCCATTCATACAAAAAAATGCTATTGAAGAAATGGTTCAAGACATGCTAAAAGCAGAGATTATTCGACCAAGCACTAGCCCATTCTCGAGCCCAGTATTACTTGTTCGAAAAAAGGATGGGAGCTGGCGATTCTGCGTGGATTATCGTGCATTAAATCGCGAGACCGTACCTGACCGTTTTCCCATCCCCACGATAGACGAGCTACTAGATGAGTTGAATGGAGTAACGATTTTTTCAAAACTCGATTTGAGGTCGGGTTATCATCAAATTCGAGTGAAAAACAGTGACGTTGCCAAGACCGCTTTCCGCACTCATGAAGGACACTACGAGTTCTTGGTAATGCCATTTGGACTTACGAATGCACCGGCTACATTCCAGTCTAATATGAACGAGATATTCAGGGAATATATGAGGAAATTCGTGTTGGTTTTCTTTGACGATATTCTCGTATACTCTCGTAGTGAAGATGAACATGGAAGGCACCTACAGTTAGTTTTGGAGGTCTTACGCAAGCAGCAACTCTTTGCTAATCGAAAGAAGTGTTCGTTTGGATGCACGAGTATCGACTACTTGGGACATGTCGTGACCGGCGCAGGAGTTCAGGTGGATCAAGCAAAAATTTGTGCAGTCTCGAAATGGCCAAGGCCTAAAAATCTGACGGAGCTTCGAGGGTTTCTGGGGCTCACGGGCTATTACCGGCGGTTTGTCAAAGGCTATGGAGGTATTGCCCTTCCCATGACTCGCTTGCTTAAGAAGGGAAAATTTCTTTGGACAGACGAAGCTTCGATAGCTTTCGAGTTACTTAAGCAAGCTCTGACATCAACGCCGGTGCTCGCCCTGCCGGATTTCTCCAAGCCTTTTATTGTCAAAACCGACGCTTGTGGCTATGGAATTGGGGCGGTGCTCATGCAAGAGGGCAGACCCATCGCCTACATGAGCCAAGAGTTGGCTGCACAGTCAAAATTGAAATCTATTTATGAAAAGGAATTAATGGCCATCGTTGTCGCAGTACAAAAATGGCGACATTATTTATGGGGCAAAAGGTTCATCGTGCGGACTGACCAGCGCAGCCTCAAGTTCATGCTCGAGCAACGTTTTACGTCGATTGAACAGCAAAAGTGGATGGCCAAGCTCATCGGGTTCGATTTTGAGGTACAATACAAGGTGGGAAAAACGAATAATGCAGCTGATGCCCTTTCCCGGAGTCCACTCGCAGGCTCTGGACATATGCTAGCCTGGTTAACCACGCATGAGGTGGACTTAGCGGGACTCGACGAGCAGGTAGCCACGGACTATGTTTTATCGGCCATGGTGGACAAGCTAAAACAGGGCCGAGAGGTCGGAAAGTTTCGCCTCCTAGACGGACGGCTGTTCCATGAGAGTCGTGTGGTTCTTCCCAAGCTTTCTCCATATGTGGTCCAGTACATTGACGCGTATCACAATGGGCCTTTAGGTGGTCATTCGGGGGTGGAGAGAACATATCAACGACTACGACGGGAGGTGTATTGGTTGGGGATGAAAAAGGACATTGCTAAGTACGTCGCGGAGTGTGTTTTGTGCCAACGTTACAAGGCCTCAACCTTGTCGCCGGCGGGATTGATACAACCCTTACCGGTGCCCCAACAGGTTTGGTCCGATATCTCCATAGATTTTGTGAAAGGCCTCCCTGTTTCGGACCGTGTAGACAGCATCTTGGTTGTGGTCGATCGTCTGAGCAAGTATGCTCATTTTATTCCCTTACGACATCCCTTTACCGCAGTGACAGTGGCTCAAATGTTCTTTAAAGAGGTCGTCAAGTTGCACGGTATGCCGACAACCATTTTGTCCGACCGGGACAAGATTTTTCTTAGCCATTTTTGGCGCGAGTTGTTTGCTATCCATGGTACTCAACTCCGAATGAGTACGGCTTACCATCCACAAACTGATGGTCAGACGGAAGTTGTTAACCGATGTTTGGAAAGCTATTTACGATGTTTTGCTGGGGACAAGCCTCGCACATGGTCCCGTTGGTTAGGCTGGGCTGAATATTGGTACAATACAACATATCACCGCTCGATTAAGATGACTCCATTCCAAGCACTGTATGGTCGAGAACCCCCCCAACTTCTCCGCAACCAGACCGATGGCATTGTTAACAATAGTCTGGATACTCTGTTGCAAGAGAGGGATGACATTCTCGCTGAGTTGCAGCTGAATATCGTCCGCGCACAGGAACAGATGACCGCAAGTGCCAACAAGACGCGGCGTGAGGTGGAATTTGCTGAAGGGGACTTCGTTTTTCTTCGTCTGCAACTATATCGAATGCGGTCCCTCGCATTACGGAAGAATGAGAAGTTGGCTCCTCGCTTCTATGGACCATATCGTGTCATTCGTCGTATTGGTAAGGTGGCTTACAAGCTGGACTTACCAGAGCATGATGTGATACATCCAGTCTTTCATGTATCGCAGCTGAAACGAGTGTTGGGAGAGGCACACACAGCAGGGCAAGGACAACAATTACCTAGGGCACTCACTAGTGATATGGTCTTACAAGTACTTCCCGATAGTATTCATGGAGTGCGGCGCACGGAAGGCAGCCAGGACACCGAAGTTTTGGTACAGTGGCACAGACTACCCGAATTTGAACAGACTTGGGAACCTTATGACACAATCGCTATTCAGTTTCCTGAGTTTCACCTTGAGGACAAGGTGAAAGTGTGGCGGGGGAGTGATGATAGACCTGCTCATTTCTATGAGAAGAAGTACAACCGAAGAAGGAGGAAAACGTTAGTTTGGGTGCAACGGCTCAAACAGAGGCGTGCTAAAGCCCAATCTGTCAAGACAAAGGAGTTAGAAGAAAAGGAAAGTGATGGCATCATGCGTGAGGAAGAAGTTAAGATGATTTAGCAAATATTGAGTTTTCCAATTTATGTGATTCTAGTTCATGGTTTTGAGATAGTTTCTATTTATGTTTTACTTTGTGAACAAGGTCTAATCCTCTTTATAAGGAGACCTAGAGAACTTTTTACATCTTATCAATAAAGATCAATAGCAAAGGAGTTTGTCGATTCCTCTAATAATCGATACACAAGGTTGCTAGTTCCTCATAATACTAGTAGGAGTACGTTAGCTAACTCGAATAGCTAATCCCTTGATAGATACTAGCCGTGTCTATCATATTCCCATGAAATTAAGGACTCTCCAGCTTAAAACTATTCTTCCATCGATTAAAAGTATTACCAGCTTCGTCGTCCAAAGTTTCATGGACAGGCAGTCTCGGATTATGAACATGATGATCATCCGCAAAAGGGTTATCTTCAACGTCAGACTACTCTGTTCTACGGTCTTCATCACTGCGAACTTCCCGATCACCTGCAACAGCTCGTTCTGGATGAGCCACTGCCTCCAGTGTTAAAGACTGAACCGCTGCAGTTAGGTTTAGGATTTGAGTTTGAAGATCAGCTAGGGCTTGACGGNCCCCGGGGGGGGGGGGGGGGGGGTTGTCCTCTCGCCATAGTAACACAAGCAAGGAATGTGACTTAGCTCTTATACCAACGTAGCGCAGCCTAAGATAAGTGTTAGCTCAATCTAGAGACATAATTAATCTAGAGACCTAACTCGCTCAATCAAGTAATTCGAGAAAATTGCTTGAGACCGGCTTCCTAAGGTTTTAATGAACTAAATCGAATCAAAAAGTCTAGGGCAAAGAGATGAACTCTCGTTTTATATATTTTCAAAAAGCTGCGTTAATAAGAGCAATACATCTTGCTTAAATAGAGGTTTAAAGAACGGACTTAATGAAAAGGAAAACCTAAAAGAGTTGCTTTAAACACCAAGCAACAGAAATAACGAAACACCAGAACAAATAATAATAATTATGCAAAATGGAATTATGAGTCACGGTGCTGCTGCATCACAGTTAAAAAACGTTGCTATTTTCCAATTATTTTGTAACCACAAAGTTTTCCAACTCTTCAAATGTGACTGTTTTCTGCGGTCACAAATTAATCGTATATTCTTGTTTTTGTGACCGAATTTCAACTAGACATGTGGTGGCAATTAACTTGTTTTCTTGTAATGTATCAGTTTACTTAAAAATATAAATTGGATCTGATTTTGTTAAATTTGTGGTTTACTGTATCCGTATTATTTCCATATTCTCGAAAATTACATCATGATTTTTCAAAAAAAGAAGGAAAACCACTAATATGCTTGGTTTACTATTCTTTCAAAGATTAGTCCATCAAATTCTCTAAGTCATTAGTTCCATAAATCTAAATTTATCCTTTTCACAGATTCATTTCATTATATATATAACTGATCAAGAAAGATACTTTTCAATATAATCATTAATCATGGCAAGAGTTTCTGTGTTGTTCTTATGTTGCATTACCATTTGTGCAAGATGCCTAAGTCTCAATCAAGTTTCAGCACATGAGATGAATACAGTTAAAGATATAGAGCCGTATATCACTAATAGAGCCATTGGGTTCGTGGCAAATCTGGAGAACAGTTGTGCTATAAGAGAACAGCTAAAATCATTCTTTGTGACGCTAAAAGATCTCTTGAAGTTGGAGTCCTCTGTTACACCGCTTATCGAGAACGAAGAGCCTAAAACGTTCAAGTTTGATTTAAAATCAAAAGCCCAAAATCTCTTGGAAATCATACTTATGCTTGATAAAGGAAGAATTGGGCTGGTGAGTTATCATGAAAAAATATACTAATCATTTCGAATTACTTAAATAATGCCATGGCTATTGATTATTATATTTATAAAAAATCCTTTTAATGTTTTTTGTTTTTTTGTGACAAATCCAAAAACATTTCCAGTTTTTAGACAACTATACTAGTGACTATTATGCCTCAACAACTGATGGAACTAACCAATGTCTGTCTTTTGTGAATCTGATAGTTGAGCTCAAGTATAAGAAAGGAGATATTTGAAATGATGAAAGCCCTCACTGAGTTACATGCTGCGATTGGTAAAGTTATGGTGGAAAATAATATCAAAGGGGACGGATCAATGTCGCTTTCTTCCGAACAAAAGAATGCGATCGAAAATGCGGTATCTCAATGGGAAGTAACGATTAGCAGGATCGTGAAGATTGTTGTTGAGGTTAAATTGGGAAGTTCAAGTGAGGCCTCAGTGGAAGAAATTGGTACTACAAAACACAACAATGTCTCTTGGGATAATAGTATGGTGGGAGCTAACGAAGGGAATTTAGAATCGATGAAAGAAAAAGCAAATAGCATTGATGGAAGCAATGGAGAGTTAAGAAACGATGTAGCAAAAGAGGCTAAAGAAGACAGTAGAGCAGTAGATATTAGAGGAGGTAATGTACAATCAAATAACATGGACGATGTAGAGGCTCGAGGAACTACTGGAGATTCTATCACTGATAAGAATTTAGAGAGTAAAGAGAATGCTAGGACAGAGGTAGAAGATAAAAATGATGGAATTTCTATGACAGAAAAAATGGAAGAAGATCATGGTAGTAATGAAGTTCCTATAAAGGATGAGAACTTGGAGGACAAAGGAACAAAGGAAGAGTCTCCTAGTGAAACAATGGTAGAGGCTACCAAAAATGGTGCACAAGACACGGATGTAAATAAGGAAAAGACCCAAGAAAACAATGGAGAAACATTGAACACTGAGAACTTGGAGAACAAAGGCACGAAGGAAGAGTCTCATGATGATAAAATGGTAGAGGCTACCAAAAATGGTGCGCAGGACACGGATGTAAGGAGGGAAGAGACTAAAGAAAACAGTGGAGAAACAATGAAGGCCGAGAACTTAGAGAACAAAGGCACGAAGGAAGAGTCTCATGATGATGATAAATTGGTAGAGGCTAACAAAAATGGTGCACATGACACGGATGTAAAGAGGGACAAGACTCAAGAACACACAAGAGAAACAGTGAAGACCGAGAACTTGGAGAACAAAGGCACGAAGGAAGAGTCTCATGGTGATAAAATTGTAGAGCCTACAAAAAATGGTGCACATGACACGAATGTAAAGAGGGACGAAACTCAAGAAAACAGTGAAGAAACAATGAACGCTGAGAACTTGGAGAACAAAGGCACGAAGGAAGAGTCCAATGATGATAAAATGGTAGAGGCTACACAAAATGGTGCACAAGACACGGATGTAAAGAGGGAGGAGACTCAAAAAAACAGTGGAGAAACAGTGAAGGGTGAGAACTTGGAAAACAACGGAACGAAGGAAGAGTCCCATGATGATAAAATGATCGAGACTACCAAAAATGGTGCACATGACACGAATGTAAAGAGTGAAGAGGCTAAAAAAATCAGCGGAGAAACACATAAGGAAGAAAACTTGGATAACAAAGGCACCAAGGAAGAGTCTCAAGATGATAAAATGGTAGAGTCTACAAAAAATGGTGCACAAGACACGAAGGTAAAGAAGGAAGAGACTCCAGAAAACAGTGGGGAAACAATGAAAGATGAGAACTTGGAGAACAAAGGCACCAAAGAAGAGTCTCACGATGATAAAATGGTACAGGCGACCAAAAATGGTGCGCAAGACACGGTTGTAAAGAGGGAAGAGAAAAATAGTGGAGAAACAGTGAAGGAAGAGAACTTGGAGAACCACGGCAACAAGGAAAAGTCTCATGATGATAAAATGGTAGAGGCTACCAAAACTGGTGCGCAGGAGACGGATGTAAAGAGGGAAGAGAATAAAGAAAACAGTGGAGACACAATGAAGGCCAAGAACTTAGAGAACAAAGGCACGAAGAAAGAGTCTCATGATGATGATAAAATGGTTGAGGCTACCAAAAACGGTGCACATGACATGGATGTAAACAGGGATGAGACTCAAGAACACAATGGAGAAACAGTGAAGACCAAGAACTTGGAGAAGAAAGACACAAAGGAAGAGTCTCAGGATGATAAAATGGATGAAGCAACCAAAAATGGTGCACAGGACACGAATGTAAAGAGGGACGAGACTCAAGAAAACGGTGAAGCAACAGTTAAGGACGAGAACTTAGATAACAAAGGCACCAAGGAAGAGTCTCATGATTATAAAATGGTGGAGGCTACCAAAGATGGTGCACATGAAATGGAGGTAAAGAGGGAAGAGCCTCAAGAAAACAATGGAGAAACAGTGAAGGACGAGAACTTGGGGAACAAAGGCACCAAGGAAGAGTCTCATAATGATAAAATGGTAGAGGCTACCAAAAATGGTGCACATGACACTGAGGTAAAGAGGGAAGAGCCTCGAGAAAATAGTGGAGAAACAGTAAAGGACGAGAACTTGGAGAAAAACAAAGATAATAACGACCTAAAGGAAATTCAATCGGTGGAGGCTGAAGGAAGTTCCATGAAGGAAAACAGAAAAGAAATTCAAGGCACCAAAAAAGAATCCAAGAATGCTGAAAAGAAAGGAGATAAAAAAGAGTTGAAGGACGATAACTTAAAAGGCAAGGAAAGCTCCATGAAAAATAACAAAGAAGAAACTCAAAGAAATATTAGCGGAGACCTTAAAAAGGTAGATAACAAAGAGGGTAAGAAAGATAAATCCAAAGAAATGAAGGAAAACAAAGAAAGTTCTATGAAGAAAAATAAAGAAATTTCCATGAAGGAAAAGCGAAAAGATAGAGCAGAAGAAGATATGGAAACTACAGAGGACACGGACAAAAAGCTCAAAGGGGAGAAGAAAGAAAAGAAAATCGATACCATTGATAATCCAAAAAATAAGGAAAAAGATAAGGAAGAGTCTGGAGACGGTAAATCCAAGAAGAATGAAACAAAGAGACAAGAAAAAGATAAGGAAGAGAAAAAGGAAAAGAAAGAATTTGAAGAGCGTAAATCTAAGAAAAAGGATGAAGAGAAAAGGAAAAAGAAAGAATTGAAAGATCGTAAATCGAAGGAAAAGGAAAACGAGAAAAAAGAGAAGAAAGAAGCCAGAGAGCATATATCTAAGAAAAAGGAAGAAGACAAGAAACAAAAGAAAGATCTTCAAAATCTTAAGAAGAAGGAAGAAGAGAAGAAACAAAAGGAGGACAAGAAAAACGATACGAAGGCAGAAGATAAAACAAGCAAGAAAGAATATAAAGGCAGTAACTCGAAGCTAAAAGAAGAAGAGATGAAAGAATCTGGAGACTATAAACTGAACAAAAAGAAAGAAGATAAGATACCAAAGAACAATGAAGAAGATAAAAAGGGGAAGAGAGAATCTGAAGACAACAAGACAAAGAAGAAGAAAGATGTTAAAAAACATATGAAAGAGTCTGACGATGACAAATCAGAAAAAAAGAATAAAGAGAAGCAGTCTGGAGTCAACAAAACGATAAAAAGGAAAGAAAACAAAAACGAGAAGAATAAATCTGGAGATGATGTATTAAAGAAGACACAAGCTAACAAAGTTTCCAAAGAAAAAGGCCCAAAAGAGAACGATGAAGAACAAAATAAAGAAAAGAAAGATTTTCAAGAGAGTAAAGATAACAAAGAGTCTCAACAATCCGGTACAGAAAATTCTACTAAAAACGAAGAAGACGAGGCTGATGCTAAAAATGTTGAGTCAAAAGAAATCGAAGAAAAAAAAAAAGCTAAGGAGAAGATTAAAGAAGACGTCGACGTTTCTAAAGATTCTAAGTCAAAAGACACAGAAAAGAAACAAAAGGCTAAGGAGAAGAATAAAGACGACGTCGACGTTTCTAAAGACGTTAAGTCAAAAGATACAAAAAAGACACAAAAGGCTAAGGAGAAGATTAATACTGGAGATTATACAAAATCTAAGGAGAAGACTAAAGTGAGCGTCGATGTTTCTAAAGATGTTGAGTCAACAGATACAAAAAAGAAACAAAAGGCTATGGAGAAGATTAAAACTGAAGAAAATACAAAAGCTAAGGAAAAGACTAAAGAGGGCGTCGACGTTTCTAAAGATGTTAAGTCAAAAGACACAGAGAAGAAACAAAAGGCTAAGGAGAAGATTAATACTGAAGATTATACAAAAGCTAAGGAGAAGACTAAAAAGAGCGTCGACGTTTCTAAAGATGTTAAGCCAAAAGACATAGAAAAGAAACAAAAGGCTAAGGAGACAATTAATACTGAGGATAATACAAAATCCAAGGAGAAGACTAAAGAGGGCGTCGATGTTTCTAAAGATGTTGAGTTAAAAGATACAGAAAAGAAAAAAAAGGCTAAGGAGAAGATTAAGACTGAAGATAATACAAAAGCTAAGAAGAAGACTAAAGAGGGTGAAGACGTTTCTAAAGATGTTGAGTCAAAAGACATAACTAAGAAACAAAAGGCTAAGGAGAAGACTAATACTAAAGATTATACAAAGGCTGAGGAGAAGACAGAAGAGGACGATGACGTTTCTAAAGATGTTAAGTCAAAAGACATAGAAACGAAACAAAAGAATAAGGAGAAGACTAAAGAAGACGTCGACGTTTCTAAAGATGTTCAGTCAAAAGACACGGAAAAGAAACAAAATGCTAACGAGAAAACTAAAGAGGACGTCGACATTTCTAAAGATGCTAATTCAGAAGACATGAAAAAGAAACAAAAGACTAAGGAGAACATTAATACCAAAGATAATACAAAAGTTAAGGAGAATATTAAAGAAGCTTCCAGGAAACGAGGCTCTGGAGGTGGAAAGACAATTGAGATCAACGGAGGTAAAAAAAGCCATGTGGAGGAAACTTCCAAAGATGGTGAAACAATTGAAAAAAGTGGAGGTAAAAATTCAACGAAAAAAGGTTCCAAAAATAGTAACCTAACTCAAATAAATAAAGGAGAAAACGATTATAAGGAGAATGGTAAGACAAGTGAAGTAAAGGGAGGTAAAAATGTCAGTGAAGAAAGTTCAAAACATGGTAAGATAGCTGAAACCAATAGACGTAATGAAACTTCTAAATTGGAGATTCCAAAGATGGTAATGTACCTGAAATTAATGCAGGTACAAAAGATTTGATGAAAGATGGTTCAGTAGATGATAAAACCTTTGAAGTCTCAAATGAGGAAGGTTCAAAAGATGGTGAGAGAAATGAAAATAGCAAAAGTAAAGAAGATTCTAGCGACCAAGGTCTAGATGAATTATCGGATAAAGGTTTCAAAGATGGTAAGGCAAATGGAGGTAATGAAGAAATCATGGAACAAACTTCTAAAGATAACACAGTGGAAAAGGCTAGAGGAAGCAACTCTATTGATGATAGTTCCAAATATGGTGAAGCAACTGAAACTAGCGGAGTTAAAGAAGATTCCAAAGGTGGTAAGGAAAATGGAGGTAATGAAGAAACTGTGGAAAAAACTTCTAAAGATGGCACAATGGAAAAGGCTGGAGGAAGGAACTTTACTGATGATAGTTCTAAAGATGGTGAAGCAACTGAAATTAGTGGAGTTAAAGAAGATTCCAAAGATGGTAAGCAAGATGGAGGTAACAAAGTAACCATGGAACAAACTTCTAAAGATGGTACAGTAGAAAAGGTTAGAAGACGCAACTCTACTGATGATAGTTCCAAAGATGGTGAAGCAACTGAAATTAATGGAGTTAAAAAAGATTCCAAAGATGCTAAGGCAAATGGAAGTAATGAAGGAACCATGAAACAAACTTCTAAAGATGGCACAGTGGAAAAGGCAGGAGGAAGCAACTCTACTGATGATAGTTCCAAAGATGGTGAAGCAACCGAAATTAATGGAGTTAAAGAAGATTCCAAAGATGGTAAGCCAGATGGAGGTAACGAAGTAACCATGGAACAAACTTCTAAAGATGGCACAGTAGAAAAGGTTGGAGGAAGAAACTCTACAAATGATAGTTCCAAACATGGGGAAGCGACTGAAATTAGTGGAGTTAAAGAAGGTTCCAAAGATGGTAAGGAAAATGGAAGTAATGAAGAAACCATGGAACAAACTTCTAAAGATGGCATAGTGGAAAAGGCTGGAGGAAGCAACTCTACTTATGATAGTTCCAAAGACGGTAAAGCAACTGAAATTAGTGGATTTAAAGAAGATTCCAAAGATGATAAGGCAAACGGAGGTAATGAAGGAACCATGGAACAAACTTCTAAAGATGGCACAGTGGGAAAGGCTGGAGGAAGCAACTCTACTGATGAGATTTCCAAAGATAGTGAAACAACTGAAATTAGTGGAGTTAAAGAAGATTTCAAAGATCATAAGGCAAATGGAGGTAATGAAGGAACCATGGAACAAACTTCTAAAGATGGCACAGTGGAAAAGGCTCGAGGAAACAACTCGACTGATGATAGTTCCAAAGATGGTAAAGCAACGGAAATTAGTGGAGTTAAAGAAGATTACAAAGATGGTAAGCCAAATGGAGGTAACGAAGGAACCATGGAGCAAAGTTCTAAAGATGGTACAATGGAAAAATTTGGAGGAAGCAACTCTGCTGATGATAGTTCCAAAGATGATGAGGCATCTGAAATTAGTGGAGTTAGAGAAGATTCCAAAGATCATAACACAGTTGACACAGACACAGGTAATGCGGATACCATGAATGATAAAGTGACAGATATTGGAGGAAAAGATAACAACACAACAAGTGATATATCAATGGAGGTAAAAGGAAACACAACAAACACTAATGAAAATGATATAAAGGATAACACAATGGAAGCTCAAGGAAGTACAAATGGTAAAAGAGAGGATATTAAAGATAGCAATGGTTCTATGAATAACCATAACATGCAGGATGGGGGAAAAAATGCAAATTTCATGAATCATCAAAGAACAGAAGAGACCAAAAATTCCACAATGGAACAAAAAGCCACGACAGATATCGAGAGCAACACTTCGCAAGAAGTCACAAGTTTCATATCAAAGCTTGAGAAAGAATCTCCAGACACAAATGAGTTCCAGAGCTTTTTTCAGAAGCTTAAAGATTACATGAAATTTGTGTGTCCAGTCTCTTCAACATTCATGGCGAAGGACTCTAAATCCTACATGTCTGAGATGATAAATATGGCTACAAAACTCACGGATGCTATGGCTGTCTTGCAAGCCAAGGAAAGTGGGTCAGGACAGGTGAGTTTAATATAAATAAATCTCATCGAAATATTAAAGGAAATGCCTGTCACAACTAATAACTTTATGTGTTTTCTTTGACAGATGAAGACAACGCTACAAGGGTATCAACAAGAAGTAACGAAAACTCTTACTATTTTACAATCAGTTATGGGGAAAGCAGTATCAGAACAATCCATCAAGAATGATGGCTCCTTGACACTTACGTTATCACAACAACAACAAATTAAGGAAATTGTTTCGAAATGGGAACAACTGATGTCGCAATTCGTGAAGATGGCTACAGATAGTCAAAAACAGTTTTCAAGGGATACTCCCAATGAAAACGGCTATCATATGGAGAAGAGTTCTAGTTCTAGTTCTAGCTCTATCTCGAGTTCAGATCCGGCTTTGGATTTCAAGCTCAACGGTGGTAGTACAAAACTAGTGGACGTGAATGGTTAAAGGGTACATTATGTGAGTAGTAAATGCAACAAAATATGACTTATAGTTAATTAGAAGTTTTTTCTTGTAAAATAAACCCGAGCCCAATTCAGGTTTAGATGTTAAATTATGGGAGTAATATATAGCTCTAACTTAAATTATGAACATCCATGCAATCATGCAGATTTTTACTTTGTATCATTGATATGTTAATAAAAGATGTCTCATTACTCTTCTGAATCATATTTGGATATATTTAGGACATCAGTTATCTTACATGTTTTGTCTGATGCTATTTTGGGATTTCTTGTTCCTTAATTTTTGGTGGAATTTAAATTTTAGTTCTCCTTGCTTTATAGATGAAAAAAAATAAAGAAATAAAACTAAATTGGTTCATCTTAAAGTAATATTACTTTGTTACATTTTGTTAAATTGGTTACACTGTTACCCTCAAAACCAAAAATTGCAGCTCTACAACTGAACTAAGGAAAAATTCTGTACAAATAGACAAAATTAATTGTTAATATTATCGGCTGCAAGCCTATGTTTTGCCCGCTTGGCCTCAGGGCCGACTTTGACTCCCCCTTCCATGTTAAAACAGCGGTATCAGTTAGAAAGGAAAATTAGAACGACGATGCGCCATGCCACACATACACACACAAATGGAGAGATAACTCATTCATCAGATGTAAAGCAGGGAAAAATATATTAAACATTGTTATGGGTGGGATATCGACAGATCGACCAAATCGATCATAGAAGACATGAAGATCCGAACAATCAAGAAAGTTCTAGAGGATGTCAATATTTGTCAATATCTAAGTTTCAAAAATTTACTTTTGTATAAAGAAACAATTTACATTTATATTTATCATGGTTTAGAAAATTAGATCTAGTTAGCTAGGTTTCTATACAATTATTCTTATGAGAGAGTCTATTCTCGATTATTCCTAAACACTTTTGTGTTTTAATTCTCATCAGTTTATTAATTCCATTAAATTTTTTTAAGAAGTATTAAAATTTTACTTTGGCCAATGCACTGATGGATTTAGTATGTTTGATTGGTGTTGTAGAAAATATTCAGTGTGGTCAGTTATCTTAATGCCTTCCAACCTCCTTGACATATATGTGCATGCATTTTGTTCTTCAGTATTTTAGCTCGTAATTATAATCATCCAAAGGGATTTTTTTATTCATGAAATATATCAGCTAATGCCATGGGTGTTCAGATGTACAATTACTCAGGGCAAAGAATACAATGCATGTAGTGCTCATGTGGCCAATTATCGGCTTTCACGCTTACAAAATGTTATCATGTTAGAGTACACATAAAGGTTTATCATGTCCGTATTGCCTCCTCCGGTTCGATGTCTCTAGACAAATGCATAAAGAATGAAAGATAATGTAGTTTTAATCTTACCACTGGTTTTGTATTCCAAGTATAGGAAACTCCGTTGACATTTTCTAAGACAAGGAGACTAAAAGAATAGTTCCATCTATCAAACACAGAAAAAACACTCAAGAAATCAGTATGGTGCGACCAAGACGAACAAGAGCCTCAACATATGAGCCAGAAAGGTTCAAGAAGAACAAGAAAGGAAACAAAATACGTGCATTATGAAGGACCTGGGTTGAGGCGCACACAGTTACAAAGTCGTCGTTGGCTGAGGCGCTTGGCAAGGAAAGGCTCCATGGAACACTTGGACGAGAAATTTGTACTCATACGACAAGAAAGCATATTGTGAATATCATCACGGGTAAGGGAACGAAACTGTGAACTGCCGGATCTTGAAGGTCATAGCGAAAATTCTGGTTGGCAAGCTCGGGGATGCCGCTAACATCAATGGACCCGAGCTAGAAGAAGAAAGGAATCAACACGTTCAAAATAGTCTGAGCGGTGACCAACACGAGCACGATAGATACGAAGACAGAGGTGGACATTTAGGTTTCAGTAGGCGGATAAACGAGATCATTAGGGGATACAAGTATTGTCAGGCATGATACATGTTGGATATACTGATGTATTGCATTTTAGGACTGTTTTTACCTTTGTTTTACATTCATTTATTCTAGTTTGTGCCTCATTTGTTGATAGTTTGCCTTGCATGTAGCTACATTATGCATTTTGGCTTGCATTTAGTACTTAGACTTCCATTCTTGCATTTGCATAGCATATTTGCATGATTTAGGTACTTCTTAGGCTATTTTAGACATGATGGGACTTGGAATGGATGCATGAAGACCAAGGGAAGAGCAAACAAGCAAAGGATCAAGCAAATGAGTGAAGAGAAGGCAAATATGAAGAAAATGCACCTGACATCGGGTCCCACCCGATGTGGGACACCCGATGTGGGACACCCGATGTGGGACACCCGATGTGGGACACCCGATGCCAGATGCAGAAATAAGCTCAAAATGGCATGTTCCTGTGTCTCTGGCATCTGGTGCCACCC
>OVAP01001988.1:0-14501 GCA_900406295.1 Aurinia saxatilis | reverse complement strand
TCCATTTAAACCACCTAAGGTTATTATATATATCTATATCACATAAAAATTTAAATATAAATTATTATTGTGTTGTTAATATGTATTAACAAATTTTGTTTGGTTTTTTTTTTTTTTGTATTTTATAACAGTGTACATTTATAACCAAAATTTATCATCCAAATATAAATAATAAAACCGGAGCGATTTGCGTTGACATTCTCAAAAACAACTGGACTCCTTCTCTCACGGTTGAAAAGGTTTAGATTTGATTCATATTTCAAGTATTTTTGTATTATGTTGTTCATTTTCGATCATTTAAGTTTTCTCTTGCAAAATATTACAGGTACTTCTGTCCATTGGTATACTATTGGCAGAGCCAAACCCAGATGACCCTCTTGAAGTAGAGATTGGAAAGTTGTTCAAGAAAGATAAGTTTAAGTTTGAGCAGACAGCTAGAGAGTGGACCAACAAATATGCTTAATAATAATACATTGTAGTTTGTTTTTTCATTTTCGTAATTTGTCATTTATTTTTTCTAATCATCAAATTTGGTCGAAAATTATTTTATTCTGGAGCTCATATTATTATACAGTATATATAAATTTCTCATATCCTATATAACATTTTATGTTCTCCACAAAATGAAAATATCAAATATGTAAATGGAAACTTAATAATATATATCGTGTAATTTAGCCAGATAAAGCAATAGTCCGAACCTCCAAAATTATAAAATTCATCCGGAAAATTATATAATATGTAGTAAAATATGTAAGAATGGGTCATGTCACATCTCAACTTCATTAAAAACAAGTTGTATATGTAATTTAAGTTGTATATGTAATTTTAAGACTGTAAATACTAATTCAGAAAAACAGCTAATCTACAAAAACATTATTGTATATAGCTTGAAACCGTATATATATGATCATTGTTATCAGAGACAGAATTTACTGAAGTCAATAGACCTTGTAGCAATGATATTATAAGCTCAAGATCCTTCATTTAATTATAAAGGTTTCAAATTTTGTAGCCAAGAAACAAATATATTTAGATACATTTCAATACTTTATATTGAAGATGATTCCTTTTCTCCCTCTTAAATACTCTTGAGAGTCTCTACTTTCTCATCATCTTCACTTTTAGTCTCTACCTCTTCACTTTTAGTGTTCATGGTTGTGTCGATATCTGTGGTTTTCAAGTCTGCTTCCTCTGATTTCTCCTCTTTAGCTTCAACATCTGTAGAATCCTCTGCAATATCACCACTTGATTCTTCCTTAACGTCTGCTAATGATGTACCTACATCTTGATCATTATCTCTTGTTTCAGCAATATTCCCTTCGCGTGTAAGAGCTCTTGGTGTTTTTGCTTCAATGTTTTTTACACTGGTAAACTCAGCATCCTCATCATCGTCATCATCAGAAGAAGATGATTCAGAAACAGATTCAGGAACGATTTCTTGGTATCCATCTCTCATTTTCTTGGATCCTTTACGCGAAAAGGCCTGCTTTAGCTGTTTCGCTTGTTTTAGAAAGTTCTTTGCAGCATCCTTCATATGATGACCTTTACCAGAATGCTCCTCACCATCCAAACTCTCACAATCTGGACTCTTGACCGAAAGCGGACCTGAGAGATTGTCATTGACGATGAAGTTAAGTCCGACATCCTTTTGGTTCATTGCCTTCACATTGATCCGAGGCGAAGAATGCGACTCCTCTTCAATGCTTCCTATGGAAAACTCTTCCTTTTTGCCATTTCTTGTAAACACTGATCCGATTTTCCTTAATCCCCTACCAACAGACTTCATTGGGTTCCTTGATACCTCTTGAGCTTCATCTGCGCTGCTGCTGCTTCCATTGTTGTTGGGAGATCCACCATTAGATGATCGTTGTACTTGGTTATCAAGACGTCTTGTCTTGCCTTTTCTCGGTTCCCAAATCTGTGAGACTTCAGCTCCCGGTTTCTGAACCCAAATTCCAGTCTCTGCTTGCCCTTCAATATTAATTGGCTCAAAGTTATCCGCAGCCATTGGAGATTTGTCGGATATCACCGACGAGAAAGAACCTTTGTTTGTTGTATCAGATGCAAAAGAAGTCTGTATGTCTTCCTTGTTTAGCTTCACTCCTTTGAAGGGATCATCACTCCACTGTTTCAAGAAAGAGAAGCATTTTATAAAACTAATCTTAATAACTAGAAGAAAACAAAACTACCTTTTCATTATCTTCGATTACGGTTATAGCAAGATGCAGCCTTCCCATTTTGATGTTCTGAAGAGGCAACCACATATCGTTTCTTTTCCCGCCTCTAAACTCAACAATATTCACTGAACATTCACTGCAACAAAAACAGGAATCAAGAATAAGAAACTACTGATGATATTCACACTAGTTTGGAGTGGGTAGGTTGAAGAACAAACCCAAGGGTATCATCCACAAATCGATCTTTATCTCTAACTTCAATGTTAAGTATAACTGGAGAGTCCCATGTAAAGATTGGTATCTTAAACTCTTCTTGCCATGTTGGGGACAATGTTTTTTTCTTTATCTTGGTTTTGAATCGGTAAGCACCAATTTTCCCTTTCACATAAGGATCAGCCAAGCCTGAAACCAGAACATCAAAAGTTCTTCAATCCGAAAAAAATCTAACGATTGTGGTAATATCCAAACTGACCATTTAAATCGGATGGTTTAACATCTGATGCTTCAACGACTTCAACTAAGATGTGTGCAACTGGTTCTTTCTCATCAACGAAGAACCAATTTTCTGGAGGCCAACACAGAATAAAAAGTGCAAGTTAATGAAAGCTTAAGAGACACAGATGAATGTTGATAAACTGTTACACACGAGGAAATAACAAAACATAAAATATAATATGGGAGCTAAATAGTTGTCAATCCTGCAACAAATACCTGACTTTGGGCTAACAAATTTCTCCACGTCAGCAACTAGCATATTTGGCTGCAACCAAATTGCAGGGAAATAAGAAATAGCAAAACCATTTGTTACTTAACTACAAGAGAGGGATATTCAGAACCAGCACTCAAAAGATACCAAATAACAAACGGGATTATTACCTGAACAAGGGTCTGTTCAAACGCCATAGAAAGAAGTTTGTCCTGATAAAGAAGTTAAGGAAATAGGGTGAGTTTTAAAAGGATAAGAAACCAAAAGAGCGGAAAACGAATTTCAAATCTCTTATTAAGACCATTATATGATCTGTAGTACTTACTAGCCATCCTGCGATGCCAGGAAGTACAGCAACATCAAGCCCATGAGTGAAGATTGGTTTAACAGTCATCTGGAAATATGGTGGCTCTGCGAAACAGACACGTAAACGCCCCAAGAAAGGCCAACGACGAAGGAACTTCACTCCGACCAATACCTTAAAGAGTAGAAGCAAAAACGTGTCAACAAACAATGAAAAAGAGTTACATTCAGGTAAAGCAAGGCTGCGCTAACCTTTCCTTCCACGTGCATTCCTGTCAAATGCATCTTTGTCCACATCCCAAAACCAAGCCTTTTCCTTAATTTCACAGCAAGTATTGCACTCATATCATCTGCTGCGAGAAAGTTCATTCCAAGTTCTATGACCTGTATAAAATCCAGCATAAGTTCTACTTCTGCTATAGATCACTAATGGAAGAACTTAAAATATGATATTAGGCAATGCAACTATACCAAGTGATCATCACCCGTAGATTGGCGAAGGACCCTAATATCAGTCAACAGAGGCGGGTTTCTTCCCATGTAAAGGTGCTGTATCACAGCCTTTTTCTGCAGATACATCATACAAGATATTTTAACTATCAATAATAGCAATTAACTCCTTCAAGCAGCTTAATAATTTTCTAAGAAACACCAAAATGGCAATCACAGAGCTGTTGAAGTACTAAAAGGAACAGAAAATCCCTATGGAACTAAGACCCAAAAATATATATATTTCTTAGAAACGAATACCGCTGTCCACGGTCTGTACTTGTCTAAGAACCAAGGTATGATGGGACCAAGAATCTTTTCAGAAGCAATCTGTTCCATACATATAGGCCATATCTTCTCCATCACGTGATTTAACCACCGCACAGATTCAGAATCAGTTAGAACCTGAAAGATGCACAGCAAAAAACAAGTTAAACAAAATTAAATTCAAATGAAAGTTTATCACAGACAGCAAACACACAGGGAAAAGCAAAGGAGTGAGTCTCGTTCATACTAAGTCAGTCCATAAATTAGCTAAAACCCAGCACTTTCACAGCATCACATTACTGTTTCAACCATTACAAGAACAATTTATACTTAAAGTAGACAGAAAAGCAAGTCAGTTCAGTAAATGAGCTAAAAGCCAGCAGTTTCACAGCTTCGCTATAGTGACTTCAACCATTAGAAGATCAATCCACACATACTTAAAGCAGAACAAGAATAGCAAATTACAAAACATCTTGTTTAGGATATTCTATAACATCTTTATATCTCAACTTGATAACAAAATGAAGTCAATCACAGATAAGGAAGACATGCTTAAAGCAAAGAATGAAAATTCAGTTCCATAAATTAGCTAAAAACTAGCACTTCCACAGCATCCTAGGAGGCTTTGAAAGTTAAAAATTTCAAACATTTTGTAAAGGGTAATCTCTAAAATCTTTATATCTCTCAACCACCAAAAGGATAACACATTAAAAACAGAATCTTTCTATCAAAACAAATAAATAAAGTACCCTTCTTTGATTAGCTTGCTTCCTCTCTTCAAATTGCAATTGTCTCTTCAATCTCATCACATACCGTTCATGAACCTACACAAACCCCCAAACACAAAACAAACAAACATTTTTATACCCAATTCAGAAGAGACAATAACATCAAAGAAACAAGAGACAGTACCAGGTAGAGATAAATCAGAGAGAGGAAATAGAAAAAGGCGTGAGATCGGTTCCAGGAAGAGAGAAACCATAAAAAGAGTAACACAAGCACAACATGATGGATTAATGAAGACTCCATCACAAAACCCAGAAGAGAAAAAGTGAAAAGATTCAATCTTTTAAAGGTCTCAATGATCAAAAATCCATCTTTAGATAAGAAGTGTTTATCATCTGAATCGATTTGAGAATTGGGTTTTTAGAAAGATCGAAAAGGTTAAGAAGAAGGAAGGAACAGTTACTCCTATGTCGCGCGGAAGAAAACGAAAGAAGCACGATTTTTGTAAAATGAATGAATGTGAGATTTGGATTTACTGTGTGGGGTTTCTTCCTTTACTCAAATCAAAGTCTTAAAAAGCATAAAAGAGTTTTGATTTCACTTAAAAAACCATGAAAAGTTGAGATTTTTGCTAGTTCCGAGATGAAACGCAAATGTTTTGGTGTCGTATTGCATCAATATTTTTTTACTTTCAACGAATGTGAATCAAATTTTTTTTTTTTTTTTAAATCTGCAAATCTAATCTCTTTACATATATGATTTTTAATCCAAATCAAATGCGTATTTAATAATATAATTTTTTCTCAACATAAGATATCTACGATTTTAGTTTTTTTTTTAAATTAATTTTCTAGGATGGACATTTTAGAGTTAAAAGTTAAGAACTTTTTATTTATACTGTGATTTCTTTTCTAATTATTACTAACTATAATTTATGAAATTGTGAAAAATGGATGTTTTATTGTGATGTCTAATAATAGCTTTCGAGTTCTTTTTGTCGCATATTCACGAACTATAGTGAAATCATTTTCCGAAAATGGTAAAAATTATCTGAGTCAATATTTAAGAACCAATAATCCATATTTATATAATAGTTTTTTAAACTTTAGTGAACTAAATTATACATATCTCACAACAGATCTATTTGGCTAAATAATTAAATTAATTTAGATATGGCAAATTAGATTCCTATTTTCTATATTTTTTATTGTGTTGTTGTTACTTTGGTGATTTTTTTTGTTTTTGTAAGAGTTTGTGTCGATTGTTACCATTAATAATATGAGTGATGGTGACAAAAAAACACATAAAATTATTAGATTTCCAACTTTTTAGTAAAATGTGTACAGAACTACAAATTTATGCTCAACATCCTTTAAAAAAAAAAATGACTTGACTGTAGATAGTAGTAGTTATGGTAAAATGGAAATAGTAGTTTAAAAAATCACTTTTAAAAATGATCAAAGACTATTATCATGTACTGCATTATACATCGACAGTAGAATATTTCGAGTTTTATTACAGTTTAAGAAGAAAAAGATGTATCACAGGAGTCTATGTTACGTTTGAATCATAGCGAAAGAAAGTGGGATCCACCTCATGAACCTGTCGGCAACACATTTATTCAGCCCATCATCAAAAGCCCAATAACAAAGCCCAATAAATCCCAAACTTCAAAGATCAGATTTCTCTCTCTCTGCTACTCTCTTCGCAACCTCTCTGACATCAAAATCTTGAAAATCAAAAGGTAGTTCGTGAATCTTGGAAAATGTGAAATGAAAATTTCAAATCATGTTGTTACACTGATACATATGTCTGTGGGTCCCTCCCTCAAAAATGTTTTGTTTTTTTAGGACAGGACGTTGACACTTTCGTGTGTCTTGGAGATAATCTTTGGTGACGATGATATCACATTGTTCACGACTCCATTATCTTCTTCATCAACCCAAACTCCTCTTCTCTCCACAATCTCGACTTCTTCATCGTTCTCCATTACTTAGAACTCGAACAGTGATCAGATCTTTAATGGGTTCTTCTTCAACTTCCTCATCGAAGCTTCTGTTTCGTCAACTCTTTGAGAAAGAATCTTCCACTTATACTTATCTTCTTGCTGATGTCTCTCATCCTGACAAACCTGCTCTTGTAAGTGATTCTTTTAACAAAAGATTGGATTTTTCGATATGGGTTTTTGAGAATGAGTTCAAAGATTGGGTTTTGAGAATTTGGTGTTTGAAATGAGTTCAAAGATTGGATTTTTTTGGAGATGGGTTTTGAGATTTTAGTGTATTAGCTGATGGTGATTAGCAATTGGTTTCAGTTGTGGTGTGTAATGAGATTGAATTTGGTTTTTTATCAAGTTTTTGTGTGTTTGTTTATGTGATTTTGAACAGTTGATTGATCCAGTGGATAAGACTGTGGATAGAGACTTGAAATTGATAAATGAGTTAGGGTTGAAGCTTATTTATGCTATGAACACTCATGTTCATGCTGATCATGTCACTGGAACTGGACTTCTTAAGGTTTGTTTTGATATAATCTGTGTTACATTTATGTGGTTTTTTGGTTAAAGTTGAGAATTCAGTGATCTTTTGTTTGTTTGGTTTTGATAGACTAAGGTTCCTGGTGTGAAATCGGTGATTTCGAAAGCAAGTGGTTCTAAAGCGGATGTGTTTGTTGGACCTGGTGATAAAGTATCTATCGGTGATCTTTACCTCGAGGTAAGGAGATTTGGAACCAGTGCTTTAACTGAGAAAGGAGACAGTCGAGAGAGTGATGGTCATTTTGTTTTGGATGCAGGTTCGTGCTACACCTGGACATACTGCAGGATGTGTTACTTATGTGACTGGAGAAGATGGGGACCAGCCTAAACCAAGAATGGCTTTTACAGGTGATGCTGTACTGATCCGTGGTTGTGGGAGGACCGACTTTCAGGTACACAAAACAGAGGATATATTAGTTATAGAGAACCAAATCCTGCAATGTAGATGCCTAAGATCTGAAATTTTGTATTTAGTTGTGGATCATAGAGAACTGAAAACCGCAGAGTGGCTGCATAAGCTCTGAAATTTTGTATCTAGATATAGGTTATAATGAGCCAAAAACCGCAATGTGGATGCATAAGATCTAGACTCTATATAGAAACATTGGTTTGAAAGAACCAAAAATCGAAATGTGGTTGCATAAGGATCCAGATTTTGTATTGAGACAACAGTTGTTTTCCTCGGTGTTATAGGGTGGAAGCTCGGATCAACTCTACGACTCTGTACACTCCCAGGCTAGTATTTCACACTTTTATGTCACTCCACAAACAAAGAGATTCATGCTTTTCAAGAATTCTAGTTATAATGTTTTTGTTTATCTTAACCAGATATTCACATTGCCAAAGGACACATTGATCTATCCGGCTCATGACTACAAAGGTTTCGAGGTAATGTAAAACACAAAGTTCATTAACACTGGCTTTCAAATGGAAATGTGATTAATAATATCAGTTTTTTGTTGTTGCTGTATTCAGTTTAGTACAGTTGGAGAAGAAATGCAACACAACCCACGATTAACCAAAGATAAAGAAACATTCAAAACCATTATGTCAAGTAAGTTTATTCCTCTTAGTGTATGCTTGAGTGAGTCTTTCTCAGCTCATAATAACCGCGGTTATTTTTCTATTACAGATCTGAATCTTGCGTATCCAAAGATGATTGATGTTGCAGTCCCAGCAAATATGGTATGTGGATTACAAGATCTGCCTTCTCAAGCCGCCTAAAAGAACTCTCCACAATAAGCTTCTCTCTTCATTCTGTATTTACTATTATCCAATAAATACTCTTTTGAGAGATTATTTGTCGAATAAGAGTTGATTTCATTCTATATGAAATCATTAGAAGCTTGTGTAAGTTTTAGTTTGAACATATGGAGAGTTTGTTATGAAGATTATGATAAACATATTTGCGTGTTTAACTTGTGTTTGGTTTTTGCTGATTGATTCGTCCACCTACTATCAATAATTCAGTGAGCATTACGACAAAACAAACACTCATCTATGTTCTGTTACCACGTATTGAGTTTGTTTAAAACCTGTAATCTCAATCAAACAATTAATGAGCCTAGAGAAAGAGAGAATGAGCAACAAAGAAGACAAAAACAGAGGAGCTTCTCCTTCACATACAACTTACGGCACGTTTCAAGGTGTCCCTACTTATCCACCACCGTCACATCCTCGTCCACCGTCTCATCATCATCCTGTTCATGGATTACCTAAGCCGTCTCCGCCTCCCGGAGCAGCTCATCATAACATTTCTGTTCATCAATACATTCAAGAACATCAAACTGTTCCTGGTAAGTAAGTGCTAGATTCACTTTAGCTGTATCATATGCTCAAAACTAGATCTCTGTGGTACATTCACTTCTTATTGACTTCACTGGTTTTACTTCTTGAATCAATAAATTATAATTCAAGATTTAGCTTCCAGTCTAAGAAGAACTGATTCTACTTCTTATTGAATTCACCTGTTTCTTTCTCCTAGTAATCAATAACCTGAACTACATTTATAGTGTCAGTTTGGATATTATGAGATGTGTAAGAGGAAACTAAATTGCAGGATATGCGGTTTCTGAAGCAAGACCTGTAAGAGAAAACCGACTTCCTTGTTGTGGTCTTGGAATCGGTTGGTTCTTGTAAGTTTGTTTTTGATTTCTTAGCATCTCAAATTAGTCCTAAGACTCCTAACCAAGGATTGGTGAACTTACATTTTGTCCGAAAACTCGGTTTTTTCTTGAAGGTTCATTATCGGTTTCTTCCTCGGTGCAATCCCATGGTACATAGGCGTATTCATTTTCGTATGTGCTAAGATCAATCCTCGAGAGAAACCAGGATACATAGCTTGCACTATTGCAGTTAGTCTTTTCACTGAACCATAATATAATGTCTTATCGCGCTGTATATATATATCATACTACATACAGATCACTTTAATCTAGTGGTTTACTTAGTTCTAAACGCTTCACATTTCACAGGCTGTTCTTGCTACTATTGCCATAGTTTTCGGTGTCATGGGAGGAGGAGGGGCCTGGTCGTGAAAATACATATAACATTTTTCATCTAAGTATTTTGATTCTTGAATGTAGTTATCAAATAAACTGTTATTTGTTATTGTAATTAAAATGATTCAAGTCCGTTTGTTTTGTATAATGTCTGGAAATTGAACATACAGAATTGGTTATGAAGAAGATATTTTGGTGTTCAACATTAACATAATCTTAATGAAACTTTGACAAGAGAGCAGATACAGCATTTGAGTGAATGAGAACAAGTTTAATGCTGAAACTATTAAGTCGAGATCAACTTCTTTGTACAAAAAAAACAAAAGGAAAATTAATAGTTTCATACTAATAAAAACGAAGGAAATTTGATAGTTTCATACTAATGGAAAAAAAAGTTTAAGAATTCTCAAGAATCCGATTTCGAGTTTCTCTAATTTTCAAGAATTCTCTGTTTTTGTTGAATCTGTTTTTTTACTGTTTTGTTAGGTAACTGGCTTCCTGGAGGTTACTAAAAGAAATACATATGTCCCGCTTACTGAAAGACATAAAAAGGGGGGGAGAATAGTGACATAAATCAGTCTATTTTGTATAATCATGTTTGAAAGTTGAACATATACAGAAGATATTTTGTATACAGAACAATCACAGCACTTTCACAAATTTCAAACAAGCAATACTCCTACGCACCTTGTGACAGTTTCAGCCTGGCTTTTTCATATATATATATTTTTTTTACTAAAAGAAGCTCTATGCAACTAAATTGCTCTTTGTAATGAACTCTTTATCTCATAAGATAATAGAATTCAAGTTTTATCCCAAAAAATAATTCAAGCAAGCACAAAATGCAAAAGAATCGTGAGAGTAACAATATGATAAAATTTGAAATAATTCAAATACAAAAGTCTTGAGTTATATACGAAGGCCTTGAATGTTCTCCACGTAATCTAGAAAGGTGTTAACAACAATACCACTCTTAAACTCTTCAAATCCCTCAATACAGACTCTTGCAAAAGTTTTCCTCTCTAAATTGTAGAAGAAAACGTAGAAAGGGTTTGATAGACAGTACGGGGTCAACACAATTTCACCCGTACAACTAGTCATCCCAACAATCTTCAGACCGTAGGCTATCTCCTTCCACGAGGGAGACAATGCGTAGATATGGCTGGACCATTTATGACTTCCAGCATCTTCTAAAACCCACAACACCAATGTTTCATCATTCTCATTGATATACATCACACCTAATTTACCCTTGTAGCTGATCAAAGTCTGTTGAAACCACTGTGGTAACATGTTTATTTCTATCTTAACAAAGCTGAACTTCTCAGACCTAACGTCAAAGCAAACTATTACATTAGATACTTTGACCGCGGGGTAATACAAAACACCATTTATGCATATCTGACCACGTAGAGGATAGTGAGGTGCACATTCGATCATTCTCCACAAAGGCTTTTCAGTCTTTAGTGTCAATACTCTAACATGTGACGAGGTCATACACAACACTTTGAACTGTTTGTTAACTGGATCATATCCATAAAAATTCCGCTCAATCCTTTTTCCCACTTTGGGTATGTTTATGGACTCACCCGTGGCAAGGTTACAAATCACCCTCACCTTTCTTGTCGCTAACACCTGACGAAAGACCAACCCGCAGAGCGTTGTACATATGTCAAGTTCAAAATTTGTTGGTTCAAGCTTAAAACGTGTGGCTACAACAGAAGAGTTGATCCCATCTGGATTTTGAGGCTGAGCTGAAGAGTAGAAGAATAACTTTTTATCAACTTGTAGTGTGAAAAAGAGACGTGGACGAGTGAAATTCCTACTTAGATATAAGTCAATGAAATAAGGACGTCCAAGTATGGATCTCCAGAGTTTCGATACACAACGAAACTTAGCTATAGACTTTGATGGGACTCTCGAGAATATATCCATTAGTAGATCATCTGGGATTGTGTCTACCGAGTTCTTGGACAACTTTCTCTTCTTTTTTTGCAGATTTTCCATGTCTGACGAAACCCTAGAATCACTTTCAGAGCTTAAAGATGAAGAAATCAACTTTTTTAATAAACCCTAGAATCGAAATTGGCTTTTCTTTCTTCTTTACACAATTTCGACTTGCTTTATATGCAAGAATCCTTAATGGGCTTTATTGGGCCCAAGACATACGCCACGTCGAATCGAATTGTTGTCCACTGTATCGTATTCTACAAACAGATATGTGTGTTCTCTTATTAACATAAATCTGAATGAAATTGACAACTAAAAAGTGGTCAATATATTGCTGAGACGAGTAAAAAATGCTAGAGATGAGAGAAGATACAAAATTTGAGGAGAGATGTAGAAAGAAAATGATAAACGATGAATTAATGTTGATCCTATCATGAAGTTGAAATCCAAAACAATCGTAAGACCTGAAATAATCCCCAAAAAGCACAAAAAAGAAGAAGAAGAAAAAAAAGTCTCAAGGCTTTAAACACATTTACATGAGTGTTATTTGTGGATGATTCAAATTCGTGTCTTGGCCACTAGAGTTGTGCGTTTGGAATAGATGCGTGAGGCAAGCTCTAGGTGGTTGCAGACAAGCGTTTGGGATCACGGTGGTTCGTCGGAGCTCGAAGAGTGACGGACAAGAAAGACAGTTTCCACGACTTGGTTTGGCGCTAAAAGACAAATGAAAATTAAAGAGGTTAAACCGAAGCATTAAACCCGGTCTAATTCAAGTTTGGTTTTACGGTTATTGGCTAAACCGGGGACGAGGGTTTTGCAGAGGTTTAGTATAAAAGCTTTAGTTTCTCATGACTGTTTTGCTAACTTTGAGAGGAGATTTCTCTTAATGAGGTGTAGTTCTGGATAAGATTGAGCTACGGTTGTAAAAAACACATATAGTGGATTGCTGAGTGCTGTTGGCCGAGACGTAGATTCGATCATACCGATCGTTTCGAACTCGTTAAATCTCTGTGTCAATCATCTTTATTTTCTGCAATTTTCATATCCGTACAAAAGCTTGAATCTTTGGTTTTGGTTCTGAAAGCTCGAACCTTTTGTGTTGTTGGTGGCTTTGTTGTGTTGTTTCAGGTTTGGATTCAACATTTTAAAGCTTACAAGTGGTATCAGAGCACGGGTCTTGTGCGATGACAACAACCAGAAGTGAGATTGACCGATTCGATGGTCTTTATGTTGGGAGATTATAGTTTTGTGGAATCTCTTGAAATGTGGCACCATTAAGATAAATGCGCATGGAGGTTCTCTTAAACTGCTCACAAACGTCAGGTATGTTCCAAACATGAGGAGAAATTTGATATCAGTTAGTACTTTGGATCTTCAAGGTTTTAAATATCAAGGTGGAGTTGGTATTGTGAAGTACTATCTGGATGAGAGATTTGCATTTCAGGGAAAAATGTTTGATGGTCTTTATGTTCTGGATGGTGAGACAGTTTTAGATGAAGTGTGTCATGTTGATACTAGAGTCAGTAACGTTTCTTTGTGGCACAGCAGACTTGGTCACATGAGTATGCAGAACCTCAGATGCCTTTCTCAGAAAGGCATTCTGGACAAGAAAAACATTACTGAGTTAGAGTTTTGTGAACATTGTGTCATGGGGAAGTCAAAGAAAGTGAGTTTTCACCTTGGTAAGCATGATAGTGCGGATGTCTTGAGTTATGTACATGCTGATCTCTGGGGGTCACCAACGGTGACACCATCTTTGTCAAGAAAACAATACTTCTTGTCTGTCATTGATGACAAGTCAAGAAAGGTATGGCTGTATTTTCTCAGAACTAAAGATGAAACCTTTGACAAGTTCTGTGAATGGGTTGAGTTGGTGGAAAATCAAAAAGGAAAGAAAGTGAGATGCTTGAGAACTGATAATGGTCTTGAATTATGCAATGTCAAGTTTGATACTTATTGCAGGAAGAAGGGCATTGAAAGACACATAACCTGCACTTATACACCACAACAAAATGGTGTGGCAGAAAGAATGAATAGAACGGTGATGGAAAAGGTAAGGTGTACGTTAAATGAGTCTAGACTAGGTGAAAAGTTTTGGGCNTTCCTGGGATACCCTCAAGGTACAAAAGGGTACAGAGTCTGGCTGCTAGATGATGAGAAGTGTGTCATCAGTAGAAACGTTCAGTTTCAAGAAGATAAAGTATTCAAGGATGTAAGTGCAGATAAAGCTGAAGGAAATGGAGTCTCAGCTTCTTCCTCAAAGGTAATTACAGAAATTATTACAGAATCTCCAAATCAAGTTGATTCTGTTGCAGGCAGTTCAAATCAAGGTGGAGCCATTGAGGAATCCTCTGAAGAATCAGGATCTGAGCAAGATGAAAGTGAAGTAGAGACAACTCCGGATCTCACTAACTACCAGTTAGCTAGAGACAGAGAAAGGAGAACAAACATTGTTCCTCCATCAAGATTCACTAATGAAAATGCAGTAGCATTTGCTTTGTGTGTCTCGGAATCTCTCAATGTTGAGGAACCACAAAGTTACTCTGAAGCTCAAAAGGATAAGAACTGGAAATTCTAGAAAGTAGCTGCTGAGGAAGAAATAGACTCTATGAAAGTGAATGACACGTATGAGGTAGTTGACTTGCCAAAAGGGAAGAAATTTATAGGTTGTAGGTGGTTGTTCAAGTTGAAGCTTGGTATTCCTAGGAGTGAACCACCAAGATACAAAGCAAGATTGGTGGCAAAAGGGTATTCTCAGAAGGAATGCATTGATTATCAAGAAATCTTTGCTTCAGTTGTTAAACATATCTCCATCAGAGTGTTATTATCCAAGGTTGCTTATG
>OVAP01001987.1:0-21202 GCA_900406295.1 Aurinia saxatilis | reverse complement strand
ATTATATGTTTATTATAGTAAAAACCGGTAAAATATGAGGTATATCAATTTAGAATTTATTAAATTGGTTTGCATATTTTCATTCTNAAAAACCGGTAAAATATGAGGTATATCAATTTAGAATTTATTAAATTGGTTTGCATATTTTCATTCTGTCTTTGTGGATTCGATCCTTAAGTACTATAACTGATTAGTTGATGTGCACTTGCAATTAGAGATACATAGGGTAAAACTTCGTGTATCAATTGGCGGGTGTACTTCTTACTTCGTTTGCCCTTGTGTCCCGACAGGGCGAAGTAAAAAGGACACAGACCAATCATTCTTCTAATGCATATGTTATATATTTATTATTATTTATTAACGATTTGATATCTCTATACACTTTTTATAATTTATCATGAAATCTTCGAATATAATTTTCTATAAAGGGGGGGGATTATTGGGAGATAGATTTGTATAGAGTTTGTGGATTGTAAAAATCTACATATAGTACTTGATTTGAAATGGAATTGTTAAATCATCGCACCAATAACACAAGATTTAAATGGAATTGTAAAATCACTACACCAATAATACATGACTTTATAACAACTATAAGATTCCATTAACCAATATCAATATATTTTTAAAATTCTAAGAACCATTATAAATCCATCTCCCAATAACCCCTCCCCCCTAAGTTTTTAAATAAATTTAGACTTCTTAATTATGATGCATTTAATACAATAATATTAATGTTAATTATATTATAGTATTATAGAATCATATTTGATTTAAATGGTATATTTTTTAATAATACATTGGTAACCCGCATAAGGTGCGGACCAACCAGCAGCTCCTGCCGCAATCAAATCCTTTACCGTTCTTTGAACGTTAAGCGGATTAACTCCACCAGTATCTGTAATTAACAAATCAAAAGCAAGAAACTGAATTTCTTTAGATAAGAGAGCTATTTATACAATCATTACATTCTAACACAAGAAAGATTGATAATTTCATCTCAATCATGCTTTTCCAATCAAAGAATAACCAAACAAGACTAAAACTCTAGCTATGTTTCTTGCATTTATACTAATTTCTATAACAAACCAAACATACAATGCTTCTAATTAACAAATATTGATTATTTCATCTCAATCATGTTATCTAATCAAAGAATCATGTTCTGTTTCTTGCATTTTAGTACCATTTTGTTCAAACTTTATTACCAAAGACTGAAAATTTACCAGAATCAACAATAATGGGTATGTTAGGAGTTGAAGCACACACTGACCTCGCCGTAGCAGCCATCTCCGGAGGTCTAGACAAAACATAAACGACAGCATATAAATAGCACAAGAGTGTGAGAGAAACAGAGTCAAGTGGTGCACATTAGCAAACTGAAATCTGGTTTTCCCAAAAAGGAAGCGGATAAAGCACAACCGAAGATAAAACCGGCGGAGAATCTGGTTTGTTGCACAATAGCAGCCGATAGAGTGTCGTAGCAACCATGCATAAGAACAATGCCCTGTTCTTCAATCACACGTGTTTGGATTCTCGCTGTCGGATTAATCAGTCTCGATGCTCGTGTGTTTGGTCGTAATTTAGATGAAGTCGTCAGATTTGAGGTAATGGGTTTGATTGTCATAAGCATCGACATTGTTGTTGTAAGCTTTGATGTGGAGACGAGAGAATCGAGGTTGATAAAAATGGGACCAAAGGGAGAGGTTTATGTGGAGAGAAGACTCACGTGCGGCGTGTTTTGTTACGAAAGTTGCAACTTTTTTTTTTTGGAAAAGGTTCTTCTATTAAATGCAAATCACACGGTACAAATGCACAAATAAATCAGAACAAACCAGATAACTGAATCGTAACTAAACTGACTTTGTACCGCCGCTTGAATCCCAGTCCAGCACCGAAACACTTTATCCTTTCCGATGAAATACATCAACAACAGTTCAAAACCAAGATAGCTGCTGAGAGATTGAGGAAGGAGGGGGTAGAAAAAAAAAGCAGCAAACTTTACGCGTCGCCGGTAAAGACTAACCAAGATCAGAAATCACCAGCAAACTTTTTTTTTAGTGTTACGAAAGTGGAACCATCTGGTTGAAAAACTCAGACTCATACTTAAGCCTCACCTGCATATTTGTGTAATCAAATTAGTATGTACAAACTTTCAAATTATCAAGTTAGAAAGAATAACGAGACTTACAATTCAGAGTTGTCATATGAAGAAAGTCTTATGTAGAACTAGAATAACAAAATTATTTATTATAATAATTAAAAAGATACAATAAAAAACATATCAGATGTTAATTTGTCCAATTATACAATTTGATCGAGTAAAACATATTTTGAACGTTTGGATTGAAATATCATTTTTTAGTTATAAACAAAGCAAATTTAACGAATCACATCCAACAAAATTTCAGAAGATTAATTATGCCCTGTAAAATATTAAAAGGAAACAAAATTTGAAGTTATTGATTAGAATATGTGGGTAAGTTTGAACTTTGAAACACTATAGATTAAAAATGAAATAAATAAAAAATCTTAAAAACATAATAAATTTAAGTGATCGGTGGGTGTACTTTTTATTCTTTTAATCAACAAATGGTGTTTACAAGTAAATCTTCGATAATGTAAAATATTTTGTACAAGAAAATCTTCGATAATATTGGTTAGAATCTTGTTTTAGTTTTTCTTTCTTTTTTTTCTATTCGTTTTACAACTTTTTTGTTTTTTCTATTGTTGGCTTGGCTCAAATGTTACAAATATTTTTTACATCTTATTATAAAATAATTTTTTATTTAAATGGTATAGTTTTTAATAAAACATTAACAATCCGCATAAGGTGCGGACGAATCACGTAGATATAGTACTAAAATTTAACAAACAATATCACTTGCATACCTTTATTTTGTTTTTAAGTTGTCATTGTGCACTTATTTCAACATAAAATGAAAACAAATAACCTTTCGGAATTGTTTTCCAAAAATCATAATAGACTTAATGTAATTGTTATTTCTCGTCATATCCAAGAATTCAACTACAGTTTTCATTGCAATCATTATTCTAATTTAAAAAATATATAGAACCATGATATGACCACGCGAGTGTCATATGTTTTATCAAAAAGAATGTCTAGTGGGCTCGTATGGTAATATAGAGCTTTTATTATTTAGAACCAACAACAAAGTAAGTATCTTTGAACTTTTATAGTAGACGGTTTACCTAAACAAGAATATAATTTTTCTATTAGTAGCACTATGACTCATTTTAGGTAGGTGACCTCAATATGTTAGACGAATTTTGACACAATTGAAACAAAATTAAGTATGGAACAAAACATAAGCGCCCAAAAAAATTATATGCAAATACATTCAGCTAGAAGTTTTTTTTTAATAATACTAACAAAAAAAATGTATGGATGATGAACTTAAGTGCAAAAACTAAAGTTTTTTGTTTTTTACTAAGAGCACATTATCCTAGTCGGAGAAGATAGATAATAAAAACGACTACACACTAATGGTCCTGACATGAGTAACAAAAATCTGAAAAAGATCAATTATTCAAAGTATTTATTACTCTTAAAGTCTAAATCTATTTGTATATATGTAATAAAATGTAAAAAAATTAGCGATTATGTCCCTTTAGACATGGAATTATTTCACCATTCATTTTGTATGTTTTAACTTCAATTGTTAAGAATAATCATATCTCTAGAGAGTTTGGAAATTAATTTAAGTTTTTTGTAAAGATTTTGGATAAAGGTTAGAAGACACTATTTCGGGTGATTTTTTTAGACGAAATCATATACTATGTCGGACTCGAGAAGAGCTGAAGAGGTACCGTTCTAGGTCCATAGCAACAACACCTTAATTAATTATTCAAATAAAAAAAACTCTAAATTTCTGTACAGGATATTTCGGATATTAAAATCAAAATCATTTTCGTCCAAGTATATAGAGTCCTAATAATATAATATTAAACAGAAATATTTTTAAAAAATAAGATTTTTATAGCTTTCGTCGACGACACAGAAGAGGAAAAAGGAAAAAAGATACTACAAGATTTCTATTCCCGATGTCTATAAATGACTTGAGGAGACGTATCTCTCTGAGAGGTGGAAAACTCTGAAACTGTCTTCGTCCTCTCCACGCATTGGCTCACAAAAATTATGAAGATTTTCTAACATTCAGACAAAACACATCGTTCGAATTTTTATTCCATTCCTCCTTCATAAATTCCTCCTAGATCCTACCAAAACCAGAAGAAGCCTCGGATTTTGTTTTTTTCCAGGATCGACATTTCTCTTCCTTTGTTCAGAAAGATTTGTAGATTTAGGGAAAAGAAGAATGAGTTTCAGGGATGATACGGAGGAAGGAAGGAATGATATTCGGCGACCGTTCTTACATACCGGAAGTTGGTACCGGATGGGTTCGAGACAGTCTAGTATGTTGGAATCTTCTCTAGCTATTCGTGACAGCTCCATCTCTGTCCTAGCTTGTGTTTTGATTGTTGCTCTTGGTCCTATCCAATTCGGATTCACTGTAAGATAAAAAAAAAAAAATCTCAACTTTCTTTGAGAATGTGGGTTTTTTTTTCTTCTGCTTTTGCTCAAATTTGACTAAACAACTGTCTTTTTTGTTTCAGTGTGGTTATTCCTCTCCAACTCAAGCTGCTATCACTAAGGATCTTGGTTTAACTGTATCCGAGGTATAAAGGTCTCAACTTTATTTAAGAGCTGTCTGTTTTCTTTTAAGACTATATATTGTGTTAAGAATATTCTGATTTTTTCTGTTTTGATGATTGATGGTTTAGTACTCTGTGTTTGGGTCTTTATCCAATGTGGGTGCTATGGTTGGGGCAATTGCAAGTGGTCAGATTGCTGAATACATCGGGAGAAAAGGGGTAAAAATAGTTTTGTTTCTTGATTCTAAAATTTTTATAGAACATTTCTTGATGTATCTAATTTACTGTGTTTTCCTTTGGACAGTCTTTGATGATTGCTGCAATTCCAAATATTATTGGCTGGCTTTCGATATCATTCGCAAAAGTGAATATTCTTTGTTCTCTAGTTTCTGATACTGTTGGCCTATTTATCTAGCTCTTTAATTCACTGTTCTTGGTTTTTCTTTAGGATACTTCTTTTCTTTACATGGGAAGATTGTTAGAAGGTTTCGGCGTTGGAATAATCTCTTATACGGTAATACTAGACTACAATAGTTTGATTTTAGCAATGTTTATTTGGAATAATGCAATGAATATGTTTACACAGCTTTAAATTGTGGTTTCAGGTGCCTGTATATATAGCCGAGATCGCCCCACAGACCATGAGAGGAGCCTTAGGTTCAGTAAACCAGGTTTGGCATGTTTCACTTTTCTTCTGTTGCATTTTATGAGCTGGTTACTTAATATTATCATTAAACACTGGATGTTTTATGTTTTATAGCTTTCTGTAACAATTGGGATTATGTTGGCATATCTACTCGGTCTCTTTGTTCCATGGAGAATTCTTGCAGTTTTGGGTACTCTCATAACATTTTTACTTGTTTTGGGAGAAACTACCCGAATTTTTTAGTTATCGACACGGTCTAATGTCTCTCTTGACTGTCTTCTTTGTCTTTAGGAGTATTGCCATGTACATTATTGATACCGGGTCTTTTTTTCATTCCTGAATCTCCTCGGTGGTTGGTAAGCCTTTATAACATGTGGATTTTATTGTTGAGTTTGTTGCTTTCTTAGCTATTCTCTATTTCTTTTGGTGTCATAAATGTAGGCAAAGATGGGTTTCTCAGATGATTTTGAGACTTCTTTGCAAGTTCTTCGTGGATTTGATACTGATATTAGCATCGAGGTTAATGAAATCAAGGTATTAACTAAACTGAATAATGCCAAAACATGATGCTCGTTTATATGTGTAACGAGTTTAGGATTTCTGAATGTTTTATTCTTCCAATATACAGAGATCTGTGGCATCATCTGGCAAACGTTCTGCAGTTCGGTTTGTAGACCTCAAGCGTAGGAGATACTATTTCCCATTACTGGTACAGTTATTCTTAGCTCTGGAACAAATTTTGTCTCACTGTGAAAGAAGCTCAAATGTTTCATGTAATCTATGTGTTACAGGTTGGTATAGGGCTTCTTGTACTTCAACAACTTGGAGGAATTAATGGTGTCTTGTTCTACTCTAGTACTATTTTTGAATCTGCAGGTAGAGTCAAATATGTGTTATGATTCTTGTAAATTTGTAATGATCCTAAGAGAGAATAAACAGGTCTCTAAATATGCTTCTTTAATCCATTTTATTCACTTAGGGGTCTCATCGAGTAATGTGGCAACATTCGGAGTTGGTGCTGTTCAGGTATTTAATTTCAATATAGCTTCACTATAGGAGACATTTAATGCCATTTCTAATCGTTGTTCATTCGAAACCAGGTAGTGGCGACTGCAATAGCGACTTGGTTAGTGGATAAATCAGGTCGTCGACTTCTGCTCATGGTGAGTAGTATTTGAGACTCGTATGTATCTCACAAACACTAAAGAATTTGTGTGTACAAAACATAATATTGATGTTTTCCTCTGAAATGCAGATCTCTTCGATCGGGATGACGATTAGTCTAGTGATTGTAGCAGCAGCTTTTTACCTTAAGGTAACATCTCTAACAATCAACATATATACTTCTCCATTCTGAAGTTTCACTTTTTGAATTTTCCCAATTTCTTGTTAGGAATTTGTATCACCTGATTCTGACATGTACAGCATTCTAAGCATGGTCTCTGTGGTTGGAGTTGTGGTAAGTTTTTGGTTTATGACACGTTGGTTACAAAATTTGCAGTGTTTGTGCTAAATCTGCTGAGTTTTCATCTTTACAGGCTATGGTTATTGCTTGCTCTCTAGGAATGGGACCAATTCCATGGTTGATTATGTCTGAGGTACTTAATAGCTAAATGTTACATTCAAGTGTAAATATGAGAACTGAATCAAATCTGTAACTGATTAATGTTTGATAAAAACAGATTCTACCAGTGAATATAAAGGGTTTAGCTGGAAGTATAGCGACTTTGCTCAATTGGTTTGTCTCATGGTTAGTCACAATGACTGCAAATATGCTCTTAGCTTGGAGTAGTGGAGGAACTTTCACTCTTTATGCTTTGGTTTGTGGATTCACTGTGGTCTTTGTGAGTCTTTGGGTTCCCGAGACTAAAGGCAAAACTCTTGAAGAGATTCAAGCTTTGTTCAGATGATTCAAGACAAGAAGAAGAAGAAGAGAATAGACATTTTGCCAAATACAGATCATTCTTTTGTCCATCTCCATGTCTCTTCGTTTCATGCTTTGTTCAGTGTCATTCTTTTGACATTGATTATAATTTGTTTATGTTGTACAAGCATATCATTTTTTTTCCTTTAAAATTTGATTCTGTGTGTAATATTTCGGAATGTTGAGATTCATAGCAATATATTTATTATATTCAGAAATGTATACAATGATGTTTTCTAAAACTAGGCTGATAGAAAGACAAATCAGACATTGGCCAAAAGTAAACAGAGACAGATTGGACAACAATTATTAAAGTTAAAAAGATCCAAACGAGGAAGAAACCATGTGATATATTGCTATTGGCTTTGGCACTTTTGGCTGTTTGGAGTATTTGAAGGGACTAATTCCAATGCAAACGGCGGTCGATTTGAGAAAGAAAATAATAATAATATAATAAAAAATTAAAATAATTAATTTATATGAATATCTTGGGATATTCTACTATGGTCCAAATTTGACAGCTCCGTTAAAAACTAAGCAAAGTAGTAAACAATATAAAGGTCACTTTCTTTCTAAAGTGACAAACTAGAAAAATACCAAAAACAATTTACAGAACTTACGAGAAAGACAAAAAAATAAACAAACAAGATTCTTGGTAACCACATATGTGTTCACCAATTATTAAAGGTAAAAATATAAATTTGATTCGGGGTTTCAGGCCAAAGAAAGAGAATATTTTTTGGCACTTCTTCATTTTTTTTTAATCCATAATTATTGTGATTTGCTCACTAGACAACTTAATACTTGAACACATGAGCTCAGAGAAATGCAATTCAAACATCGCAAAATTCCAACACACATAAACATCAAGCACATTGACATTGTCAGAGATCAAATTTAATGATCATGGACGAGTCTCGGGGTTACAATATCAGAAGAAGAAAATAAAAGTAATAGTTTCTCAAACTTAGCTTAGTAATTTAAAGTTACCGGATACTTCTCAATACAATCTTCCCAAGGACTATTCTTTGAAGGTTTCACATGCCTTAGCGCTTCCCAAATCGCGCTATTACACTTAAATCCACTCCCAAATGCAATTTGCCATACCCGATTACCTCTTCGCATTCTTCCTTTCGCCTCGATGTAAGCCAGTTCATACCAAATCGAGCTCGAAGATGTGTTACCAAATCGATGAAGTGTCATCCTCGAAGCCTCGACATGAACCGGTGAAAGCTGCAGATTCTTCTCTAACTCATCAATCACAGCTCTTCCACCAGCGTGGATACAGAAATGCTCGAAAGCAAGTTTGAAATCCGGGATATACGGTTTCACTTTACCGTTAAAAAGCTTCTTTACAACTAGAGTGATAAAGAAGAGAATTTGCTCGCTTATAGGTAAAACAAGAGGACCCAACGTAGTGATATTAGTTTTGAGAGTTTCCCCTGCAATCGCCATGAGATCTTTCGACAAAGAAACTCCCGTTCTTCCGGTATCATCCTGTTCTTGGTACACACAACGGAATGCTTTATCATCTGCTCCACGGTGCGTCCTGACCACATGAACAAGCCTGTACTTAGCCCGTCTCTTGTCCTTAGACTTATTCGATAGCAAAACCGCAGAACCACCAACCCGAAACAAGCAATTCGGTATCAACATCGCTTTCTTGTTACCGAAATACCAGTTCTGAGTAATGTTCTCCGTCGAAACAACAACAGCATAAGTATTCCTATGCACCAGCAACATATCTTTAGCCAAATCCACCGCGATAACACCAGCGCTACACCCCATCCCACCGAGATTATAACTCCTAATGTTCCCTCTAAGCTTATACTTATTCACAATCATCGCAGACAACGAAGGAGTCGGATTAAAAAGACTACAATTCACAACAAGAATCCCAATATCCTTGGGCTTCACATTCGTATTAGCGAAAAGATTATCCAAAGCACCAAACATAACTTGTTCAGCTTCTTCCCTAGCAGCAGCCATCGAGATCCTCGGTGGAACATGATGCATAGCTTCAGGGACATAAGTATCTTCACCTAAACCAGAACGTTCAAGGATCTTGCGTTGAAACTCGAGAGCAGAGTCATCGAAATCTCCGATAAGTCTAGAATGTTCCATGAACCGAGTGAAAGGAGCTTTGAGATGATCAGGCGGGAGATAACAAGAGAAATCAACCAAGTAAACAGGTCTAGGTCGAGACATGACATAAACAGTTAAACCAACGACAAGAACCGCGGAACAGAGGATGATACTGACCAGATTGTACTGGAGATGGATCCAGAGTTGTGTAAGATCATCTGGGTTTGTCTGAGAAGCTTGGACGGAGATGAAGACGGCGAGAGGGAGTAAACAGAGAGTCAAGAGATTCGAGATTAAGTAATGGTAACCTAACTTCACGTGCTTGAGATTCACGCTTTGGAGAAAATCCGGTAGCCTCCGTGTTTGTCGGATCTGTACCCCCACCGGACCACCACGAACACCGTCATTTCCGCCGCCGTCGAGTCTTGAAGCTCCGGCACAGTCCATGGCGAGGTGTTGTGGAACAGAGAAAAGAAAAAGTCTGGATTTTTAAACGGAAGTTTAATCTGAAATTATGTTTTTATGTATTTTAGTAGTAAGGGAGACAAATTTGACGATGACCCACCAAAACTGAAAGAGTTTGATTTGAAAGAAAAAAAACAGAAATGTCAGAGAGTGGAGTTAAACTAGGGTTTGGGGGTTAGAAAACGAGAGAAACGGAGAGGAAAAAGCAGAGAAATTGATGAGTTTTTGGAGGGTTTTCGAGAAATCAGAGAAACGGAAACCAAAGGTGGTGGTGGTAGTAGTAGTAGTGGAGAGGGTCCACGTTTTAAAAAAATCTTGACGAAGCAAACAGTGTAAATTAATAGAGAGAAAAGAAGAGAACCAAGAAACGTGAGGCATATGATATGAGCTGTGTTTTTTCTTTTCTAAGAAATCAGCATTTTTTTAATTATGTATATTGTGGATTTATCTTAAAAGAGATTTTGATCATTAATTTAGCAGATATTTTTTACCTGTAAAAGTAAAACTAGTTTTCTTTTCTCATTAGAAAAATCCAAAATGACTTGTATATCCCTTTCATTTTTTTTGGCAACCACTTGTATATTCCTTTCATACGTGAACAAAACAATTTTTTTTTCACCAGTCCATTTAATAAATTTTTTTTTTCACCAGTCCACTAGTTTTCTTTTCTCATTAGAAAAATCCAAAATGACTTGTATATCCCTTTCATTTTTTTTGGCAACCACTTGTATATTCCTTTCATACGTGAACAAAACAATTTTTTTTTCACCAGTCCATTTAATAAATTTTTTTTTTCACCAGTCCACTAGTTTTCTTTTCTCATTAGAAAAATCCAAAATGACTTGTATATCCCTTTCATTTTTTTTGGCAACCACTTGTATATTCCTTTCATACGTGAACAAAACAATTTTTTTTTCACCAGCCCATTTAATAAATTTAGTTAAGAAACATATCACACTATCTATATTTTTTTAGTGTCCATTTTTTTGGGTGTGATTTAGTATTCCTTTCAAACATGAACAAAAAAAAGAAAAAAAAAATCACGAGTCCAGTCTAAAAAATTTAATTAACAAATCACTTTGTTTTATCAACAACAATTCATTTTTAAGTTGAATTTGATGACACAATAACAACACTAATATAACAACTCGCCTATCTAGTCACTATTTCTATTTTGTAATGTCTATTTTTTGTAATTTAGTGTTTTTTATATAACAAAGGAAGAATATAATGGAAGTTATGGAACCGAGAAGAGTAAACAGTAGAGTAATAGAGTGAGGAAAAAAAATATTCAAAAAGACTATTGTGATTGAAGAAAGAGATGTAACATGCAATATGCAATTTTGACTTTGTGATGGGCATTTACTATTACAACAAATGTGGCAAGTATTGTGGATCCAAATCTCATTGGAATGGGAGATCTCTATCTATTACGCTTTCTCACATTTCAAATTTATTAATTTGCTTGCAACTGTAACAACAATTATGAAAACTATACATTACAGTACATTATAGCAGTATTTGGTGCCTACCTCCGCAATCACATGGCGCATGAGCCCATCAGACTTATATATTCAACTTTAAGGCCCATTGGGCTTAATGGCTGATCTGTTTTTGAGTTTTTGTTTTTTCAATTTTGCAAATCTCCGTCACCTCCAGCCGCTTTAAGCACTTTCCGAAACCGGACAAAAAGCTCCGACCATTGCTTTGTTATTACCAAAAGTTGAACTCTAGTTTCCTGTACTTTCTCGTCATTTTCAATTTTCAACTACACAAGGAAAGAAGTTAGAAATTGCTTTGAGTTGTGTGTTTAGTGTAAAAGCTTTCAAAAAGTGACAAATCTGAGATTTCTTCTTCACTACTACTAATTTTGTCTTGCTCATTTTCGACAGAATCTGCAAACTTTCTTCATTTAGCAACTTTTGCAATCTAGGTACAGAGCATTCACTCCAATTCGTGTTCAAGAATCACTGAAACTCGCCTAGATCCAGAGCTTATCCCAAGTTTGGTTAAAGTGGTCTTCATAGAGATCTCTGTTGTTCAGATGCGTTAAAGTGGTTTCCTTTTGAGAATTCAACATGATGGAGAGAAAGAGGGAAATGGGGATTGCTCATTTCGTGCGGAGGATTAAACAGCCACGAGGGATTTGGGTGAAGATGACATTTATAGTTGTGTTGGGTCTCTGCTTCGTCTTCTTCTGGTCGTTTTTGTCTTCGTCTGCTTCTTCATTCATTGTTCAGAGAGAAAGCTTTGACGATATAGCTGAGCCAGTGTCATCTCGCACTAAGTTAGCTCATAAGGAGGTGTCGGAATCTAGCAAATTACATGAGAGAGGGAAAGTTGAATCTGGTTCGAAATCGAAAGAAGGGAAGAAAGTTGGTGGGTCTGTTCATAGACATGAGACCAAGAAAAAGAAAGAGCATGTTGTGTCTCATCCTCATAAGAAGAAGGATGTGCCAAAGCCTGTGGTGGAAGAAGTTGTGGTTAAGGAGGAAAAAGAACAAGTAGAAGCAGAATCTGAGGATACTGAGTCTAAAAAGGACGATGGAGAGGAAGGAACTGAGTCAGAAGGTAGTGAAGGAGAATCTGATGGAGATGGAGATGGAGATGGAAATGGAAATGGAAATGGAAATGGAAATGGGGAAGATTCAACTGCACCAGTTGATGAAGAAGTAGAAGAAAAGAACGAGGAAGTAAGCGTAGCCGAGATGAGTAAAAAGAGGAAGAGCAGAGGTCCTGTGTTTGATCCCAAAGCTGAGTATAATTGGAGACTGTGTAACACTAGGAGCAAGCATAACTACATGCCCTGTATTGATAATGATGGGTTAATAGGGAGGCTTCAGAGTTATAGACATAGAGAGAGGAGTTGTCCGAAGAAGCCTGTAATGTGTCTTGTTCCGTTACCACTTGATGGCTATGATCCTCCTGTTACTTGGCCTGAGAGCAAATCTAAGGTTAAGATTGTTGAGCTTCTTCGGGCTGGTGTTATTTGGTTTACATTCTGATCTAATGTCTTTTTTTATTAACATCAGATATTGTATAAGAATGTGGCGCATCCGAAGTTAGCTGCATATATTAAGAAGCATAATTGGGTGAATGAGTCTGGGGAATACCTAACTTTTCCACAGAACTATACTGCTTTCAACGGCAATGTTCTTCAGTACCTTGAATTTATTCAAGAGGTGAGATCAGTTGTTACTCTCTGAGCTTAATTTTACATTGGAAACAAGTTTTGTGTAAGAGAAGTGTTTGAGACATAATTGGTGTTTGATAGATGGTACCGGATATTGAATGGGGAAAGAATGTTCGTGTAGTGTTGGACATTGGATGCTCAGATTCAAGTTTTGTAGCTGCATTGTTGGAGAAGGATGTTTTGACAATATCTCTAGGACTGAAAAACGATTTAGTCGATTTAGCACAGATAGCTCTTGAGCGGGGGTTTCCTACTGTAGTCAGTTTTTTGGCAAGTAGAAGGCTTCCTTTTCCTAGTGGAGTCTTTGATGCAATTCATTGTGCTGCTTGCGGAATCCACTGGCATTCGTATGGTTAGTGTTGTTTTTTTCTGACAGTGTCGTTAGTATACAATATGATTTTTGAGTCAGGCTTAATCCAGCTTTTTGTAATCTCAGGTGGTAGACTTCTTCTGGAGATGAACAGGATTTTAAGGCCTAATGGATACTTCATTTTGTCAAGTAAAAATGAAAAGATTGAGGATGATGAAGGTATATACATATATATCTTGTTACTCTCACTGAAAAGTCCAGCATATTAGGAAAATGATAGATCTTAGCTTATCGTCGTCTGGCTCTAATTCGAATGCATATCAAAATTCAACTTGTGGTTAGTTTTTGCGAACTTTTTTGCTGGCTATTTTCTTGTGACAAAGTTCGTCTCTGGTGTGGTTTTTTACAGCTATGACCGCATTGACAGCTTCTTTTTGCTGGAATATTCTTGCACACAAAACCGAGGAGGCAAGTGAAATGGGAGTAAGAATATATCAAAAACCAGAAGCAAATGATATCTACAGACTGAGAAGGAAGAAAACTCCACCACTTTGCAAGGAGAACGAAAATCCAGACGCAGCCTGGTAAGTAGAGCAAGCAATGGTGATAATCCAAATTAACAAGTTTACTTGAAATAGCCTATTCTTCTGAAGAAGTATCTTTTTGGACAGGTATGTGCCGATGAAAGCTTGTCTACATGAAATACCTTCAGCTATCGAACAGCATGGAGCAGAGTGGCCTGAAGAATGGCCAAAGAGACTTGAAACATACCCCGAGTGGCTAACCAACAAAGAGAAAGCCATTGCAGATACAAATCATTGGAATGCTATGGTGAACAAATCTTACCTCACCGGATTAGGCATCGACTGGTTACATATCCGGAATGTAATGGACATGACAGCAATCTATGGCGGGTATGGAAAAAGGAGAGAATCTTTATTACTGTTCTTAGAGCACAAGTGTCTTAATTCGGTGATGCCTACAAATATTTATTTTCTTACAAAAATATCAACAGATTTGCGGCGTCACTAGTGAAGCAGAACGTGTGGGTTATGAATGTAGTTCCTGTTCATTCACCAGACACACTTCCTTTCATATACGAAAGAGGACTTCTCGGTATATACCATGATTGGTGTGAACCATTTGGAACATATCCAAGATCTTATGACCTACTTCATGCTGATCATCTCTTCTCAAGGCTCAAGAACAGGTAAATAAAGTAGTGATCTTGATCCAACATTTTTTTTTTAATTGATTCAACATTCAACATTTTTCTTGTCAAAGGAAAAAACCTGATCATGAATGAAAAATATGAAATCTCCAATTGTGTTTGTTGCAAGGTGTAAGCAACCGGCTTCGATCGTTGTAGAGATGGATAGATTGACAAGGCCTGGAGGTTGGGTGGTGGTGCGTGACAAAGTGGAGATATTAGAGCCATTGGAAGAGATACTAAGAAGCTTACACTGGGAGATTCGAATGACTTATGCTCAAGACAAAGAAGGAATGTTGTGTGCACAGAAGACATTGTGGCGTCCATGATTTTTTTTTTACTACCTTTGTTACTGTCTGTACATCTTACAGTTGAATTACCTGTATACATCAAAATCTTTTGCAGAGGCGGTCTTGTTTGATGTTTGGAAACGGCACGGTGTTGACACTAAAATGAAAACAACACCACGTTCGATTGTTCACATTAAAAAGTGTGGGATTCTGTTATTTGGTTGTGCGTACTAGTAAGTGGTAGTATTAAACAGCTTCTGTGTTTGGTATAACAACTAGAAGTAGGTACATGAAAATAATCTTGACATAGCAGCAAGCCAGCAATATAGTAATATTTAATTTTAAAAATTACATACGATAAATAAAGAATCATTATTTGATAAATATAATATATCTATAAATATTGTATATCTGGCATATTAATTTTCCAAAATATAGGTATAATTCGTTTTTGAACTGTTTCCACATGTCGCGACCGCACTGGTTGTAAGAAAACCAAAACTTCTTAAATACTATCCACACATATTATTATTTTAATAATTAAGATAACCGTCGGCTAAACATGACGGTTACATAATCACCAATGAAACATAAACACGAATATATTTCTTACAACATTTATTGTAAATAGTTATCAAAAAAAAAAAAACATTTATTGTAAATAGATGACAAAATGCACGTCGTTTTCGTGTGTATTAAACAGCGAATAGTTTCTCATCCTTAAAAGCCAAAAGGTCAATAAAAACTTCGGAAGAAGGATAAGATCAAATGGTAATCGTTGGTTAGGTCAGAAGAAGCCATCATCATCTTCATCTTCCACCTCACTTTCTTTTTATTCCAGTCAGATATTTTTGTTTTCCCCTTTCATCACCTTAAGACTTTTAATATAGTAATCGTGATTAAACAGATTTTAATTATATTTTAAAACCATTTTGTGTCGACATAAACTATCAACTCAACTGGGGTCCGTCGCTATTATCGGACACGCGCTGGTTTTGTAATAGATTGAGAGAAGAAAAAAAAAAAAGATGTGATCTTGGTGGATTCGAGAAGTTTTAATCTTGGCCATTAACTAAATTTTGTTTTTGGGTTTAGTTTGATGTGGACAGGGAGATTAATATCGTACACTACCACGAGACCAGCCAAGTCAATTTACTAGATTTAGTGGATTTCTTCTATTGGTGAGTTTTCTTTTTCTTTTTTATTTATATTATTATTCTCTCTGGATCTTCATATTCAGAAGCTTCAAGTGGGTGTTTTTTAAGGTAGTTGTTCAATTACAAAGCTTTTTTTGTTTTCTTTTTCTTTTGTGGGTCAAGTTCGAAAGTTTGCTACTTTTGCTAGTAGTTTCTGCATCTGTTAAAGCTTGAATCTACAGTTGTGTTATTGCTTCTGTGTTGTTGAAATGGGAATCTTTTCTGTGTTTTTGTCCGTTTAATTATTCCTTTTTCTTGTCCTTATAATAAGGCTTTCTGTTTCCTCAAAACCAGGTCTTTTCTGCTTGGAATTGAGCATATACATGTGTTTTCTGAGTGAGAAGTAAGATTGGATTTTACACGCTTCTTGGTCTTTTCCTCTGGTCATGGAGGAATCTTGTGAGAGACTTGACAATGGTGAAGCCTTTCAATTATCTAGATATCATAAGTATAGTCAGCATAGTTCAAGAATCTCGTCGCCCTGGTTGGATTTGAGAGTATTCTATGTCAGGATAAGCAACTTCATGGTGGAAGATTCGACACCTGAAGTTCTCACCATCAATCACATTCCTTTGGATCCGGATACGCTTTTGGAGAGAAACGGTGTTAGGATGAGTATGTACTCAGAAGGGTGTTCTTCGCAGCTTAGGAGGGATCGGGTTGATAAGAAATCCGAAGAAGCTACTTATGTTAGTACAGACAATATCAGGTTAACGGGTAGTGTAAAGTTTGAGGTTTATGATAAGAATGAGCTAGTTTTATCTGGAACTCTTGAGAGGTCTGATGATAGTAATGGTTTCACGGGGGAATCGAAGAATCGATGGAAGATGAGTTGTGAGGCTGAGGTTACTCTAGGGTCTGGTTTCATTAAGGAGAAGAGTATAAACGGTCAAGACTTATCGCCCCCATTGCCAACTATTGAGGTCTATGTCACTGGTTGCTTCTCAGGAACACCTATCATCTTAACTAAGACTCTGCAGCTTGGTTCGAGAAAGAAGCATGGTCGAAGAATGGCATTAGATTCAATTCCTGAGTATGAAGCTGCAGAGCCTCTGAAAAACACCTCCTCTGAGCTTGATTATCAGGTAACTTTCTACTAACCATTTGACATTATCTGAATTCGTTCTTCACTGTTTCAAGATATAACAAATGCCTACAATCTTCGTTCTATCCATTGCCTCGCAGTTTTGTGTTCCACAAATTGATTAGCATCTCTAATGAAAAACCTATAATCTATAAACATGATTTTGAATCTCCTTTCCCTGTTGAGTACATGTTTGTTTGCAGTCTTAGGATGATAATTTTTTAAAAAGAATTGAAGTGGACCACACTAATCTCTTCCTAACTGTGGCATGTGGCTAGACACAGTTTACAACTGAAAGAGATAAATAGAAATCTCCATTTGCCTTCGTTATCTTTGAGTTCTTATCCTTTTTGTCCATTGCTTCTAATGATCCAGTGGTGGTGCCCACAAAATGGTTGCCAGTTGCCACCCACAAGCCCCCAAATATATACTTTTCTTGTAGTGTTGTGATTTAACTTCTGTCCAATATTTTGGAGATGGTGTCCTTAAGCATCATTCTTTGTATACTTACTGTCCTTAAAGTATCATTCTTTTTGTCTGTAGGCAACAGAATATGCAGATTACAAAGAGGAATACGAAGGAGACATGTACTGGAGAAGTGAGGGCATTGATGGGGAGATGTCATGGTTCAATGCAGGTGTAAGGGTTGGTGTTGGGATTGGACTCGGTGTTTGTGTTGGTCTCGGGATTGGCGTGGGGCTTCTCGTGCGTACTTATCAATCAACAACTAGAAATTTCAGGAGAAGGCTTCTCTAGTTTTTATAATATACGTCTGCAGTTTTCTTACATTGAAATTTTGAAAGAATCCTCTGTTTTTAATCGTTCTGTATTTGGGGTGTGAAGTGAATCAAACACTTTTTGTATGAGCTTATTGATAGTTGCTTTTTGTGTAAATAAACGAGTGAGAGAGTTAGTTTTTTCTTCTGTATTCAGAATTTGGCTGATGAGAACATGCAGTAAACTAGCATTTTGTAAACAGATAGATGGTGGGTCTACAGTTCCTGAATCACTGATTTTTGCTTCAATGCTTTTTAGTTTGCAATATTTACTGTACTTATTCCATTTATCCTTGTGTCCGGCATTTTTTGTAAAAAATCTGTTTTTGTTGTCCCATTATTTGCCTTGCAATTAGATCAAATTCAGGACAAAGTAGGTAGTACTGTAGAAGTCAATGATAAGCCTAGATCACCATATCTTTGTATTATGTTGAGATTCTGTAAAAAGTGATTCATGTGCTAATACAACTGGCAGTGGCACTAAAAGTATTTGGGGTAAGAAATAATGTAAAAAAAAAAGGTGTTTGAATTCATCTTAAGTTGGAAATATCTCCATTGAGGCTTGCTTTCTTGCGTGTTATTTTTAAAAGAAACAACTAAAACAACTGGGTTAACTGTTGGCCTTGAGCTATCATAAATTCGTCACCGGTTTGATTTATTCTTAGGCGAAAACTTGTTCCGACATAAATGAGTTAGCACTGCACAACACACCCAAACTTGTCCCTTCTCATATCTCCAAGTTCGTATAAAATTCTAGACACATGATGCTAGTGTTGTGTGACCTGTTTTGCAACTAGCCAAAAATTTACATTCTCTGTGTAGCACCCGGCCTCTCTGAACACGCTAAAGACCAGATGTTAAGAACAATTTCCGGACACAAAGCCCAGTTCAAGTTCACAACAACTGCTATCGAAGCCTTGGCGTCCACTTTTGCAAATCGAACACCAACTTTAACACATTGAACTCAAGGATCCTATACCTGAAACAAGGAGAAGAGGAGGGGTGCGTAACACAAGGTTACTCAGTGAGGGCGAGCAAGCTCACCAAATCCACTAGCACAACAGTTACAAGATTACCAGCTAATACACATATCAGACTCACAAGCAAACAAGACTCAACAACATTAACACATTGAAAAACAATAACTCATTCAAATCACAACTGCCAGATTACCGAATACCGAATACCAAATACCGAACGGGTTAAGGACGTCTCCTATAACCAGAACCGAATGGACTAGGAACGTATCCTTGGCCAACGAAAGCAATACTACTTAATTCCGAATAACATGGCAAACTAACAGTTCCATATACAACACATATAACAGTCACATCATCACATAAATGAGTCATGCTCTCTTTCAAAAGAACATACCTCATGACACAACATACAATACCAAATACACATTCACTCTAATCCTAATTAACTCATCACACATAACACACAAAAGCCTTTACATGGTTTTAACACAACAGCATAAGCAACTTTTGAACTAGGAATGAGATAGAACATGTCCTCACCTGAAAACTGGTTCGGGCAGAAATGACAGTCTGAGGCAGAATGCCCATAACTCTCTGCAAGGAACTCGGATCACCATGATTCTTGTCTCCAGGAAAAGGAGACGTATGGGCCTTTATTTTGATAGGTTGCACGCCATCTGGTTCCTTCTGTAACTCCAGATATGTCTCCTTCAAGTTGGCTGTTCGGATTGAAGGTTGCTGTTGCGGACAGACTGGACTTCTTGGAGAAAATTAGCCATAACTTTCTGAATACAAGTCATATGGATACGAATCAGGCTTCATGGTAAGAGGAGATTCAGAGCTTCGCATTGATGGATGGCTCGTCGTCTAATTCCTTCGGAGTCACCGGAAAAAACGCCTCGAAAGGTGGCTATTCGAATTGAAGGATGCTGTTACGGCAGACTGGACATCCTGGAGGAGAATGGCCATAACTCTCTGGATATAGTTCCGATTGAGGCGATCTCAGGCTTCATGGAAGCTGAGATAAAGATCTTTACATCCATGGGTGACTCGACATCTAGATCTTCCTAAGTCACCAATAAAAGGCCCAGAAGGTGACGGCTCAGATAGGAGAAGATGGTAGACGAGGAGGAGGAGGAGGAAGAGGAGGACTCATGGAGGATGAGGGAGGCCTGAGGAGACCGTTCTGGTTATAAGAACTGAGTGATACTGAACAGAGAGAGATCAGAGAGAGTCTTGGTTGAGAGGAGAGGAGAATATGAGTTAGAGCATAGAGAACACTAGGGCTCCTCTTTCCCTTTTCAATTTTCTATTTTTACAACTTCAAAACAAAGTCTTAAGGTATTTCATTTTGAGCCTCAACAAAAAGTTAATTACTGAAACAAGCCCGGTTTAAGAGAACCGGGATGTTACACTCGGTCTCTGTTCAAGCAGCCCGACCAGATTAATTGTTTAGCAAGGAACAAAGCCATTTGGAGCAGCATCATGACGTGCAACAACAAGTACTCCTTCTCGTATCTTCTTTCTCTTCTACCTATGCTCATCCTTGATTCAAAAGTTCTTAGTCTTTCAAGCTCTTGTCAGCCCGTATGTGGAGATGTAAAGATTCCATACTCCTTTGGAATTGGAATAGATTGCTACCTGGATGAGTGGTACGAAATCAGGTGCAACAACAATACTATTTCGTTCCTTTTCAAGATGGGCACGGAAGTTATGAATATTTCCCTTTTAGATGATAGAACTGGTTACTATAATACTCCTTCATGCGGGTCCATACGTGTCAAAATCCCGATAACATCAATTGGATGTTCAAGAAATGGAAAAGAGTCTGGATCGGTTTTGAATTTGACGGATAGCCCTTTTTTCCTTGGAGATGGAAATAGCCTCGCCGCGGTTGGTTGCAACAGTAAGGCGTCTTTGACTAACATCAAACCAATTAAGGTGGGATGCGAACTGAATTGCACCCCACACAATGAGACATTACCTAGCAAAAGCATCCCTTTTTTCGACAAAACCTGTTGCTCAAACAACACGTTGGCTTATACTTACAATCCCGTTTGTACAACAAACAGATGGGTCGAAAGAAGTTGCGATGGTAACTGATGTTGTACGAGTCTACTAGGTAGTACAGCCCAACAAGTGATAGGTGTCAGAATAGAGAGTTTTGATCCCAAAAACTCAACAAATAGAGAATGCAGAGTTGCTTTCTTAACATATGATGTCTACTAGGCTTGGGCTTTTGTAACGGGAACCAAAGAACCGAATCGAACCGACCCAAAAAGGGGTATTGGTTCCGGTTCGGATCTAGCTAAAGAACCGAATGATATACCTCATATTTTACCGGTTTTTACTGTAATAAACATATAATT
>OVAP01001986.1:1435-12133 GCA_900406295.1 Aurinia saxatilis | reverse complement strand
GGCGGGGGAGCCACAAGAGAGAAACAGGCTCACGGGCCACACGAGTTCTTTCTTGCTCGTGGGCCACGATCCTTCCGTAGATCCTTCCGATTCATCGATGATCCTTCCGACTCATCTAGACGTTCGTCGATGATCCTTCCGATTATGTTCCAGAGATAAAACCTCGTGGTATGACCCGCGAGTTCCATCTTGCTCGCGGGCCACGTTCCTTCTGATCCTTCTGATGTGTCCCAGAATCCTTCCGATGATCGTCCAATACATCCCACGACTCTTCCGACCACATGGGTCGCGAATTACACGACAACATAGCTTACGAGCCACAAATTGGTATGAAGGTCACGAGTTACATAGTAACGTAGCTCTGGAGCCACAAGTCTCTTGACATCCGGGGGCCACGACTTCTTCGATAACATCCCTTGACACGTATCGTGGACAAGTAGCCATCCATGCCCCGTGGAATTGTTTTTATACGAGTTTTTGCGACACTAGTCATCCCGTGGCTCCCGATCGATCAACGTTTACAACCATCCACAATCGGAAAACTCACGAAGAATATTTTATATCCGTGATCACACTCTTTTTCCCTTGGTAATGTCTTTTCCTACGTTGTTTTCCTTACCAAGGTTTTTAACGAGGTGGTCATCCGAACACATACGACTCACGAGATTATTAGACAATCTCGTGGGCCCAGAAACACTCCTAGCTAGCCAAACAACCCAGTTCCGTACCATGGGCCCATTTCCGTCTTTCATCAAGAATATAACCCTACGAAGTGGTCCGAGCGCCGTCAAGCAAGAAGGTTAAGAAACGAGTATATTCAGCACATATTGGAGAAGGGGAAGTATATCAGAGGAAAAGGAAAGATGGCCTACAAGGAGCTTGGGCCCCAAGACGGTTTAGCTAGCAGTATACATAGGATCTAAGGTCGTAGGTCTTAGATCATTCTCAGATATCTTAAAGTCTCTGAGCAACTTGTAACCTTGGAGAGTTCTATCAATAAAATGACCCCACTTCCTTCATCCTTTTCTATTGCTTTCTGTTTTCTTACTTTCGAGCGGTCCACAAAGTTATAATCGACGATCCCTAATCATTTCATAGACAAGTTTTGGTTGTGTGAATTCTCGCCCACACAATAGTACATTGAACATGGGTAAGATTGGTATGCCCCATCTTAGCTAGTCTATCTGCCATACAATTGGTATGTTTACGAATAAATCGAAAAGAGACCTCAGCAAAAGAGGTTATACAACATTGAACATAAATGATATAATTGTCGATTGAGATATCTAAACTTGTTCCATTTAGCACATTATTGAGGGCCAAACAATATCCTTCAATGATAATGTGATCATAAGACATTCCTGATAGGCTGTAAACCACCAAAAGAAGACTTTTGCATTCTGCTTCCAATGGTGTAGACGAAGGGGGCAATGATAAGGATGAGCCAACTAATAATGTACCATTCGAATCATTAACTACCCAGCCTACCCAAGTCGCCTTCTGAGGAGAGACCCAACTGGCATCGTAATTACACTTGATCCAACCTAAAGGAGGTGGAGACCAAGGTTCCATAGGAATAGCAGGCTTAGGTTGGCGATTGGCAGGTGAATGTGATGATAACGATTCGGAAGTATCCTAAACGGCTAAGCTGATAATCTCAGCAGGATGCCACAAGCGATTCGACTCTTCCAGAGTCGCCAAAGGATGCCACAGTACCGAGATTGAAGGAAAGGTGAATCGTCTTAAGAATGAGCAAACTGAAGTAGATGACGAATATTATCCACTAAAGAATCTGCAGGACCAACATCAGAAAAAGGAGAGGGAGCAAGTAGATACAAGGTGTCTTCAGCGTGGTAACAAGTAAAGAAAAGATGATTGGGTGTCTCAACTTCGAGACCACAATGCTTACAAAGGGGATCAACCGGTATGCCACGGAGACATAAAGCGGTAGATGTTCCTACCGCAAAGGAGAGGAGTCTCCATAGGAACAATTTGATCTTAGGTGAAAACTGGAAAGTCCAGACCATATTTTTCATATCAGTATCCTCGGGGGGAGGTGGGAGAATTGCCAAATGAAGAATTGATTTAAACCAATATCATGATTTGACAGTATAAATCCGATCCTCAGTATAAGGCCAAATTAATTTTTCAGGGCGAGGGTAGAGAGGGATATGTATAATGCGAGCTAGGTCTCGATCCTTAGGAGATAAGATAGATAGTTTAGAATGGTCCCACTAACGGTCGGACTCGTGGACATCAAAAGGAATAGATGACAAGGGAGCCAATATCAGAGAAAGCATCGATATTACCTTCCCCGAGTTGCCACCGAGACACAGAAATGATACGATCACGACCATGAAGTAGAGATTTCCAGGCAAAGGAGGGCTTCGTACCTGATTTAGCCTATAAAATCGAAGAGGAGTGGAAGTAGCAATCGTGGAGAACTCGATGAAGCAGCGACGAAGGGTTATGATGAATATGCCATATATATTTGGCTAGGAGGGCTATATTGAAATCATGAAGGTCACGAAAGCCCAGCCCACCATTTTGTTATGAACTCATAATCGCTTCCAGCTAACCCAAGAGAGCTTACGACGGTTATTGGATTCGCCCCACCAAAATTTGGATGACAGTGAATTGATTTCATCACAGATAAAAAGAGGAAGGAGAAACACGACATAGTGGCCGGACATAACACTGTATTCATCCAACAGTTGTGTGGTCCTCCATTGCTAACAGAAATTCCGGTAATGTGATGAAGTTGTTGAGCTTGGACAAGCTTTTGAGACAAGACTTAGGCCACCACGAGGAAGAGATAAGGAAATAACGGATCGCCTTGTCGTAGTCCTCGATGTGGAACAATGAAACCATGAGGGGAACCATTGATTTGTATCGAGTATGTAACCATTTGGACACATAACATGATCCATTCCGTCCATTGGTCAGAGAAACCAAGAGAGAGCATGGCCGAGCGCAAAAAATTTCAATTCACATGATCATAAGCTTTACTTATGTATCTTTTCACAGCCATGTATGATTTGGATTGTCTTTTACGTGTTGTCAATGAGTGCGTTAGCTTGTGTGCTAGTAAGATATTATCACTGATTTGGTGACCTGGAATAAATGCAGACCGTGTCTCAGAGACTATTGAATCCAAAAAAATTTGTAAGCGCTTGACAAGAATCTTGGATATGATCTTGTAAGCCACGTTACATAAGCATATGGGTCTAAAGTCGTGGAGATGATATGCAGCAACATGTTTTGGAATGAGAGTTATATTTGTATGGTTTAAAGGAAAATTTACCAGACCAAACGTAAAGAAGTCATGAACCTCTTGTACAACTCGAGTTTCAAGAATGCCCCAATAGTGTTGGAAGAACGATCCTGTCATGCCATTCGGACCCGGAGCACGATCAGGGCCAATAGAGAAAACTATAAGGCGTATCTCTTCAAGGGTGACAGGTTAAACCAATTGAGCATTCATGTGTGGGGTGACTTTAAGGATAACAGTGGAGAGATAGGGCACAAAATTTGGTTGAGAAACCTCCACAAAGTATCGAACAACTACTGCAGCAATATCCGACTCCGAAGTAAACACAGACCCCTCATCGTCGGTGATGGACAACATTTTATTCTTGGCCTTGCGGGACATTGAACAACGATGAAAATATTGGGTATTGCAATTACCCTCTTTCAACCATTGAACACATGACTTTTGGCGCCAGAAAGACTCTTCATCTGCATAAGCCGTGTTCAGTCGTTGTTTAATGTCTGTCAAACGAGAGGAACCAGGGTGGAGAAGAGAAAGCTCTGTTTCGAGCCCTGTTTTGAGGACAAAGAGCAGCTTTGCGGAATTGATAAGATTATTTTTTAGCCATCGAGCGATATGTGTTCGACATAAAGAAATGGTCTGAGCTAATGATGTACAATCTTTTGCCTTCTCCCATCCTTCTCGAACAACATCAGACATTAGTGGATTTTGTGTTAATCTTTTATCCAAACGAAACTGACCCCATTTTTGATAATCATAAATGGCAATCGAGACAACAAGAGGACAATGGTCCAAAGAAATTGGTTTGAGGTAATTGGTTTCAGAGGAGGGGAAAGCCTGAATCCAGTGTAGTCATGGCTTTATCTCGACAACACATTATTGTTTCTTTGATGCGCACTCCATTATGATTTATGACCCGTTCACCGGACCAGGAGAAAGGATTGCCAATTAACTTAAGCTCAGATACGCTACATGTTTGAATCATCGAGCGAAAGTGTGAGAAGGAAGAAAGGTCCCGAAGACGGCCGCCTTTCTTCTCTGCCTTACCGGTGATTTCATTAAAGTCTCCTAGCCTTAACCACGGTTTATTGCGTGTGAGAGTCATCATAGACAGTCGTTTGTTAGACAGTCGCTTCCACAACAAACGACGATTGTGGAGTTGAGGGTGACCATAGACACATGACAACTAAAAAGGCTTGTTGGTCTTATTTATGAGTACATCAAGAAGCCTATTATCTTGAGACAAAACCTAAACATCTATAGAGGTTTGTCCAAGGAGCGCCACTCCACCACTTAAACCTCGTGGGGAGACATTACATAGAATTACATAATTAAGTTCCTTAGCTAAATTACATGTTTCGATTAAAAAGACTAGGTCTAATTGAAACTTGCCACAAATTTCCTTTAGACGTCGTCTTGCCACGGGCTTACTCAAGCCCTTACAGTTCAAGGAACCAATCTTTACAGGGCCCGCCGCGCCTCCAAAATGGTCGTTAGTGCTAGAACAAGCATCCTCAAGGTCATCGTTCTCTAACCGCTTGCGTTTGGCCGCATGGTATCGTGAGGCCTCAACCTCCAAGAGGCTATCACTTTCATACAGAATACCCTTATCCCTTGTCTGATGTGACGAAGTGGGATTCCTTTGATCAGCAGGGTCACATATAAAGAGTCCAGGAAGCGGCAGGGAGGTATATTTATCGAAAACCTCTTTAAGCAAACCAGGGTTCAATCAATTTGCATTCTCCTGAACGAACTCGACATGAGATTGATGGGTTGAGGAAGAACCCAAAAGGAGGGNGTGGGTTCATTTGGTAGGCATGCTCCGGTTCTTGGTATTCGGTGACGTCATGGCACAGGAACCGGCACCAGTAACAATAGTTATGCAACTTTTCATATCGAAATGCCATGCGAACCAAAGGTTGGCCTGCAAAACTGAATCAACGAGGAAAGACAAGGAGGTTGGACAGAGGCCACTTGATACGGACTCGAGCATAATCACGATTTACAGCACCATCAAGGTTGAAATCCGTTTCTTCCACATCCCCCATTCTATCGGCTTTGTAACGCACAATAGAATGAGTGTAATAATGTAAAGGGATTTCACGGATCTGAATCGAGAAAGTAACCGAGTTCGGATATGTGGGTGGCATATATTCATCCCAATGTCCCATAGCGACCATCCAGTCGTTGAAACTCCAAGGACCCCAACGAACCACTATTATTGTGGGCGTAATTTGTAGTCGCAACTCGTCTGTTTTCTTGTAGTGAATGACCGGGTGCGATTCTTATTCCCCTCACATGTAGCGATGGACTTANTGGGTTCATTTGGTAGGCATGCTCCGGTTCTTGGTATTCGGTGACGTCATGGCACAGGAACCGGCACCAGTAACAATAGTTATGCAACTTTTCATATCGAAATGCCATGCGAACCGAAGGTTGGCCCGCAAAACTGAATCAACGAGGAAAGACAAGGAGTTTGGACAGAGGCCACTTGATACGGACTCGAGCATAATCACGATTTGCAGCACCATCAAGGTTGAAATTCGTTTCTTCCACATCCCCCATTCTATCGGCTTTGTAACGCACAATAGAATGAGTGTAATAATGTAAAGGGATTTCACGGATCTGAATCGAGAAAGTAACCGAGTTCGGATATGTGGGTGGCATATATTCATCCCAATGTCCCATAGCGACCATCCAGTCGTTGAAACTCCAAGGACCCCAACGAACCACTAAGTCCATCGCTACATGTGAGGGGAATAAGAATCGCACCCGGTCATTCACTACAAGAAAACAGACGAGTTGCGACTACAAATTACGACCACAATAATAGTTGCAAAAAAGTGACTAAATTGTGACTGCATTGCGACCACAAAAAGAGCAGTCACAATGTAGTTGGCACAATCAGACCAAATTATGTGGTTGGGAATCAGTCGCAAATTTGCAATGACGGGAGTGTGACACAAATGAATAGTGGGAGTGTAGTTGCAAACTTTGCGACTAATTTGAAACGCTATCCGCAGTCGGAAAGTAGTAGTCGCAAATGAGTAACAAATTTACAACTGAATTATGACCACAATTGCAGTCGTAATTCTGTATGAAATAAGTCGGACTTATTGTGACAGAACTGCAACAGCGTATTTTAGTTGCAAATTTGTCACAATATATGTCGGCAGGCACGTTTTAATAGAATGAGGTAGGTGTAACTAAAATTATAGTTGCAATGTAGTGGTAATGCAGTTGGTATGTAGTTGCAATATAGTTGCACGGTTTTGCTATATATATCCAACCCACCGAGTCCCAACATCATACGTCCTCTTTCCCACATAAAAAAAAAATCATTTGTTAGAGAAAAAAAAAAAGAAAGAGAAACAAATATTTTGGAGGAAAAAAAAAGGGTGATTATAATTATTGGGTTTCGGTTCGATCGTGGATGTACAATAGAATTGATCCCAATAAGGGCAATTTCAGTGAAGAATTTCGAGTTGGGGTGCAAGGTTTCTTGGAGTTTGCAGGAAACCAATCATTTGCATTGGATACTAAGTGTAAGTTATATTGTCCTTGTATAAAGTGTAAATGCAACGTTAGTCGTCCGGGGGTTACAATTTTGAATCACATTTATGGGAGAGGATTTATGCATGGGTATTATATTTGGTATAGGCATGGAGATGAACTAGATATTGATTTAGAAAGTAGTCGTATAGTAATATTAATATTGGTAGTAGTAGTAGAGTTTATCAAGAAAAAGTACCAGCTGTGTCAAGAGAAGGAGATAGATATGTTGATATGGTGAATGATGCGTTTTGTGAAACCATGAATCCTGATAATATATCAGGAGGAAGAAGATTCTCATCAAAACGCTTCAGGACCAAATGCCGAGAGCAAATATTTTTATGAAATGTTAGAAGCTGCAAAAAATTATTTGTATGATGGTTGTCGTGAAGGTCATTCTAAGCTGTCTGCAGCTTCTCAGATGATGAACATTAAGGCGAGATAAGAGATGTCTGAAAACTTCATGGATGAGTGGGCGGATTTTATTGCCGAGATCTTACCAGAAGGAAATAGTTCAGTTACTTCGTATTACGATCTGTAGAAACTTATGCGAGATATAGGTCTCCATGTGATTGCAATTGATGTGTGCATTGATAACTGTATGATATTCTGGAAAGAAGATGATAAATGGGATCACTGCCGCTTTTGTGGACACCCTAGATGGAAGAGTAGTGAGGGACGCACAAACATACCGTTTAGTCGGATGTGGTATATACCCATCGGTGCCAGATTGAAGAGATTGTATCAAAGCGAGAAGACTGCATCGTTTATGAGATGGCATGCTGAGCATGAATCTGAGGAGGGAGAGATATGTCATCCATCTATCAAAGCGAGAAGACTGCATCGTTTATGAGATGGCATGCTGAGCATGAATCTGAGGAGGGAGAGATATGTCATCCATCAGATGCAGCTGAGTGGAAAACATTTAACCAGCTACATCCCGCCTTTGCGAAAGAGAAACGGAATGTATACCTGGGATTGTGCACAAACGGATTTAACCCATTTGGAATGAGTAAGAATAATTTGTTATAGCCTGTGATCATGACTCCTTACAACTTACCCCGGGTATATGTATGAAGAGAGAGTTCTTGTTTTTGACGATTTTAAATTCCGGGCCAAAGCATCCACGAGCTAGTCCTGATATCTTTCCCCGACCATTGATTGATGAGCTAAAGGAATTGTGGTCTACAGGATTTGAGGTTATGATGTCTCGTTGAACGAGAAGTTTACGTTAAAGGCTGTACTTTTGTGGACGATAAGTGATTTTCCAGCTTATGGGATGTTGCCAGGGTGGACTACGCACGGGAAATTGTCGTGCCCTATTTGCATGGACGATACAAGGTCATTTCAATTGCCAAACGGTAGGAAGTCGTGTTGGTTTGATTGCCACAAAAGGTTTCTCCCCGAAGGTCATAGATTACGAAAGAATAAAAAGAGCTTCATGTATAAGAAAGATGCTTTGAACCAGTTTGCGCCTCATGTTCAGACTGGTGAACAGATTTACACTGAGCGTATACGGAAAATAAATCCACAAAAAACATTTGAGGTGGGAGGGGGGGACGGTCACGAGGAGAAGGTGGAAGGATATGGGAAATGGCATAACTGGCACAAAGAAAGCATCTTTTGGGAACTACCATGCTGGACAGATCTAACTCTACGGCACAATCTTGATGTTATGCACATAGAGAAGAATTTTTTTGATAACATCATGTATACTTTGATGAACGTCCCCGGGTAGACCAAAGATACTGTGAATTCAAGGTTGGATATAGCAATGTTTTGTAACCGACCAGAGTTGCATGTTGATGATCAAGGGCGAGCTCCGTTTCCTATTTTTAGGTTGAGCGCAATTGCGAAACAGAAATTGTTAAAATGCGTGAAGCATAAGGATAAATTCCCATATGGATATGCATCGGACTTATCTTCATATGCGGACATTCCCAGGGGAAAATTTACAGGCATGAAGAGCCACGATGGCCATGTTTTTGTGGAGCGCTTACTTCCATTCATATTATTCGAGCTAATGGATCCGACAATTCACGAAGCTCTAGCCGGTATGATATATATGAGTGGTTGATTTTCAAATCTATCTATTGTTACCATCACTATATCGATGTAGACATGCATATTAATTTGAACATTTTTTAAAAAAAATATTGTAGGGATAAGAGGCTTTTTTCGGGACTTATGCTCGAGATCACTGCAACAAAATCGAGTTGAGATTATGAAGGAAAACATCGGCATCATTATGTGCAATTTGGAAAAGATTTTCCCAACTTTGTTTTTTTATGTTATGAAACATGCATCTCCCGTATGAAGCTGAACTAGGTGGGCCTGTGCAATACCGGTGGATGTATTCACCTGAAAGGTTATTTAAACATTTGAAAGGGAAGGTGAAAAATAGAAGATAACCGGCGGGATCGATTGTTCAATCATACTTGAATGACAAGATCTCATATTTTTCGGAGAACTATTTGATGGTAATATCAAGACAAAATCAAGGTGATTAATTATTGATGTGTTTTTTCATATTCAATAATTAATGAACTACAAAATTGTGCAACATTTTCTCACTACAATATTGGTTCCCTTTCCAGACGAACTAGATTTGATGAAGGTGAAGTCCCTAGATATCCAGTTGATGTACCAGACATGTTTACTCATACGGGTCGCCACTGAGGGAAAGCAAAAAAAAACTATGGTTTACTAATAAAGACTATGAATGTGCACATCATATGTTCTTCATAACTGCAAATATTTTAGGGCGCTTGAGAGGTAAGTTACATACACTAATTAATCTAAGAAGATTTTTTTGACACTTCGCAAACATGTTTTTGTTTGATTATAGCTACCACGAACAGCTTATCCGATATGACAATCCAGGACTATCAGATGAAGAGTTGTCTAAAAAATATGAAGACGAATTTGCTGAATTGGTTAAAAATTACGTAACGCTCTAATTAATTAATTGATATATCTCATATTTTACCGGTTTTTAATATAATAAATATATACTTATATATATATATATATTAGAGTCTATATTATAATTATTAGAGTCCAAATGAGTCATTTTAGGTGCATGGACGAGTTTTGGAGCTTGGGAATGATCTAGAAGAATTATGGAGCAAAATGGAGCTTGAGGAGACAAAATAAGAAAACGAAGAAAAATGGCAAGAAACAGAGGACGTGTCGATCCACACCCTACGGAGAATCAGCCACTTTCCATAAATCTCAAGACTNTAGGTGCATGGACGAGTTTTGGAGCTTTGGAATAATCTAGAAGAATTATGGAGAAAAAATGGAGCTTGAGGAGACAAAATAAGAAAACGAAGAAAAATGGCAAGAAACAGAGGACGTGTCGATCCACACCACCCTGGTGTCGATCGACACCCTACGGAGAATCAGCCACTTTCCATAAATCTCAAGACCAAGATTTTTCCCTAATTTTTTTATGCTAATTCCTTAAACCTAAAATTCGTCATGAACCTTATAAATACTTTTCTACAGCCATTGTTTAGGCAAATGCATTATTCTACTTTAGAGAGTTTTAGGAGAAGATTTCTTAAACCCTTATTATTGATTTCGTTTATTGCTTTCATTCTACTGGTGTCGATCGACACCCTACGGAGAATCAGCCACTTTCCATAAATCTCAAGACCAAGATTTTTCCCTAATTTTTTTATGCTAATTCCTTAAACCTAAAATTCGTCATGAACCTTATAAATACTTTTCTACAGCCATTGTTTAGGAAAATGCATTATTCTACTTTAGAGAGTTTTGGGAGAAGATTTCTTAAACCTTTTTTATTGATTCCGTTTATTGCTTTCATTCAATTATTGCATGATGAATTGCTTAGCTATGTCTGAGTAGTT